>VYZP01057732.1:0-12698 GCA_013400635.1 Hypocryptadius cinnamomeus | reverse complement strand
GTATGCTGAATATATGATCTGACACTCTTAAAATCCTGGCACCAGACTTTAAAATTAAAATCAGATTTTTTTTTTTTAAACTGGGCATAGAAACCTCGAGCCAAAACTGTTCAGGTTTCTATCTTCTTAAGGTCTGCTTCCACTTGAAATCTGGGCTTTCTGCAAATGGCTACACCTCTGACAAAGCTGTCAGTAAATCAGTCTTGGGTGACAAACACCAGCACTCAGAACAAAACAAATGTGAAGCAGCTCAGAGAAGAACTCTGAGATCATCAAGTCTCACCTGTGACTGATCTCCACCTCATCAACCAGACCACAGCACAGAGTGCCACATCCAGTCATTTCTTGAGCAACTTCAGCACCTCCCTGAACAGCCTGTTCCAATGCTTGACAACTCTTCCCATGAAAAAATTTCCTGGTGTCCATCCTGGCCCTCCACTGGCACAATTTGAGAGAATTTCACCTTGTCCTGTCACTTGCTGCCTGGGAGGAAAGGCTGATCCTCACCTGGCTACATTCATCTTCCAGGGAGTTTCAAAGAGTGGTAAGACCCTGCTTGAGCCTCCTTTTCTCCAGCATAAACACCCCCAGCTCCCTCAGACGCTCCTCACAGGATTTACTCTCTAGACCCTTCACTGACTCAGTTGCTCTTCTCTGGACTGGAGCTCACAGAAAACGCTAAGGCTCTAAGAACCAGACACCAAAGTGCATAGAAGAGGCAATTTTCCTTGTGCCCTACAGAGTTTTGTCCCAGGTGCATTAGAGAACTCAGTTTGCAAAGTTGCTGTCTGGATGAAGAACAGGTTTTGAGGTTAGCTCAAGATGGTCTTTCAAGACACAAATAGCAACAGAACATTAAGTGGGCAAACCTGTTGCAGACAATATGGATGGGCAATTGAGGCATTTTGAAATCTTCAGATGTGAGCTTACATTTTAAAAATAAGTAGACCAAGTGAGTAATGAAATTCCATTGGGTTGTAAATACCATTTTTCTGCTTTTTAAACTCAGCTTCCTTAAAGCTGATTTTTTTTTCACTTTCAGAGTCCCATCTGCATTTAAACATTTGTATAGCCATGTTCTATATAGTATTTTGATTGATATAAAAATTATTAACTGTTCAACAATACAGGTCAATTATTCTTCACAGATAAATGCTGCTGAGTAACAAATACAATAAGAATATTTTCAGTTCAACAGCCACCTACTGGTTCAGAAGCCTACAGCCTACTTCAGCTCTTTATTCTGGACCACAGTGTGAGCTCCTCTGGATGCACAGATACCCAAAATCATGCAGATTGAGAGTGAGCCACAGGCATACAGATCTGAACACTCAGCACTAAACCTGTGTATGGATATGTTGCTGCCCTTCAAGGAAGCTGTAAGTGCAGTCAGAATGATATGTTACTCTATCCAGATAAGAGATAGACCTCAGCTTTGGAAGGTAAAATAAACATGGCAACATTTAGCTACTCCTCACAGCCCACTTATTGTCTGATAGGAAAAATAAATCAAGGGGACAGTGCTTTTAGTAGAGATTGCTGTAACATTCCTCCTCCAGAGGTGAAAAAGAACAGTGGTTCTGCAAGTTGTTGATGTACCCTGGATTTCAAAATCTGCTCCACTATTTCAGCTTCCCACTCTTACTGATCAGCTCTTTAATCACACGCACAAAATTAATTCCTTGAAAGACGAAACAGGTGCTTGCAAACACTGATGCATGCATAGATGCAAATGAAAGGGAAAGGTCACAGACTCTTTTTTTAGGTCTCAAAATCTCTAACTTGAGCAAGAGTCCTTACTTTTTTAACCTATGTATACCTAGAAGAGTTACACAATTATGTGTACACAACAGTACAGAAAATGAGAAAATCTCCAAGTCAACAAGTACACAGTAACAACCATACTGCTAAACAAAGTATAACCCTTATTCTTCAGGAATCTGAAGGCTTAGTAGCAGCCTCCCAGAGTCTGTTTTGCTATGGAATTAAATTCACTAGTATACACTTTAACATAAAATCAGTTTTATGTCACTGAAGACTCGCATTCTTGCAACTCAGTGCATTAAATATATACAATCAATTCTTTACTAGAAACTAAAAAGGATGGGAAATAATTTGTTCTTTTAATACCATGACAGGGCAAATACTACAGATTATGGGGTAAATGCATCAAATGGAGATGTAAACCACCAGCAGAATTCACTGCTGCACCAATACTACCAATAACTATGTTAAAAACCAGCTGCAGAAACACAGACAGCAAATGTAAAAATGAGATGCAATTCTTCACACTATCTGCAACTGAAATTGGTAGGAACCTTCATTGGTTCAAAACCTTTGAAACTAGAGTCTCAGTTTAGATATGTGCTACTGCTGCTGCTGCTGCAAAAGACCTGGCACTATTTGTAGTTTCCACAAGTGAAAGTTCAAGTTTTGGTACACAAAACTCCACATAAAAGGAGGGGGAAAAAATTGAGAGCAGACCATCATGGTGGACACCAAGCCTTCCAGATACCAATATAGAGTTTGAAAATACAGAAGGGAGTATCAGAAAGCACACGTATGTTCTGCTGATGAACAGGGAGAATTAGAACTCAGCTCCAGGGTTTTACTCCCATCCCCTCCAGTAGCTGACTCTGACATCTCATTCATCTGCAAAATGGGTGAGTATCTCACTGAGATGTGTCTTTTTAACTACACTTACAGTTTCCAAGTTGATTGAAATTAACGTTTCCAAGATACTCTGAGGACTTCAGATTGAATGGATTATTCATGAATTATTGGTAGTAGTGATTTTGTTGTAAATAACTAAAAAAATCCATGTGGCAGAAATTTTAGCAAACATTTCAAGGAATCACAGAATAGATGAAGTTAGAAGACCTTTGCAGAATGTCTAGTCCTCTGCAGTGCTCAAAGCAGCGCCAGGTAGAGCAGTTTGCTCAGTATCATGTCCAGCTGGGCTTTGATTATCTCCAAGGACAGAAATTCCACAATCTCTCTGGACAGACCTTGCCTGTGTTTGACTGCCCTCACAGTAGACAAGTTTTTTCTTGTATTTAAGTGCATTTCCTGTACTACTGTTCATGCTATTTCTTGTTATGCTATTTCCCTGGATGCCACTGGGAAGAGCCTGGCTTAATCTACCTCACTTCCCCATTCACCCATTGATGAAGTTCTCCTGAAAGTTCTGTTTTCCTGGTAGAACGATTCAATCTCTTTATTATCTCAGACATCCCTTTCTGGACTTACTGTGGTCCATGTTTTTTTCTACTAGGGAGCTCCAGATAGAATACTAGGTGCTTTAGTCTGAGGCTGTCAAACCCTTCAAGACAACACTTGAAAAATAAAGCTGAAATATACAACCAATTCCATTGAGTGAGAAAGGGAGAGATAATGAGCCCAGCTCTGAGAAGAACTTTGCTTTAGAGCTCTTCAATGCTCATTTTCCACTGGTGTATATGTATAAGAACTGGCACAAAGGATCAGAAAATTCTGGTTCTAATCCTGAATCTCCTATTTTATTTTATATGATCTTTTTCCATTAGTCAAAATCTGATTCCTTTTTTAGAGGAAATCTGCTCCTAACAAAGGCGTCAGCCAATGACCGAATTCCTTTACAAACCACTTTATTTTTGACTTTACAGCCAAACCATTAAGTAAGTCACATAAATTCTCAACCTGGGAACAAACTGTCATTCTTCAGAAAGTTCATCTATTTGTGTTTGGCTAACTGCACGGAAAATAAAAGCTTTGTCATTTCTTGGTATTTTTTTCTCTCCTTCCATTAGCATTCAGGTTGGTAACCCCTAACAAGAGCTACACGCTTGGCATTTCTATTCGAGTGTCATTTTCACTGATTGCAATGAAACTATATCCCAGAATGTCTCAATGATAATAATTCTATAAAAATCCTAGACTGACAGCACACATATTATTGCTGAGCAACATGAGTCTGTCCTTTATAGCATCTACAAAATATGCAGGTCTGTTTTTCCTGCAGCTTAAGTTACACAATTATGTTTGACACTAAAACCCAGCCAAGGTCCCTACTTTTATGATCAAAAGAGTACTAGATTATGACATCTGGGTGGAACACCTGACTGTGGTGGGCTGGCCCTGCCTGGATGCCGGGTGCCCACCAAAGCTGCTCTGTCACTCCCCTGCTCTGTCAACTGGTCAGGAGAGAGAAAACACAAGGAAAGGCTCCCGGGTCCAGATAAATCAGTAAGAGATCACTTACCAATTACCCCTACATGTGAAATAGACTTGACATTGGGAAATGAGTTTAATATATTACCAATCAATTCAGAGTAAGATAATGACAAATAAGAGCAAAGCTTAAAGCACTTTCCCCCAGCCCCTCCCTTCTACCCAGGTTCAGATCTACTCTCAATTTCTCTACTTCCCTCCTGCCCTCCCCACCAGGGTAGGTGGATAGGGAGTGGGGGTTCTGGTCAGTTCATCACACACGAAAGACTCCTCACACGCTTCTCCTTCTCCTATGGGGTCTCTCCCACAGGATACAGTCCTCCACAAACTTCTCCTACCCAACACGACTGTTTCCCATGGGCTGCAGTTCTTAATGAAATGCTTCAGCAAGGGTCTCCTCCACAGGGTGCAGTCCCTCAGGAACACACTGCTCCACTGTGGGCCCACAGCAGGGTCACAGTTCCTGCCAGGAGCCTGCTCCAGTGTGGGCTGCCCTCTCCACAGGCCACAGCTCCTGCCAGGAGCTGCCCTGCTCCAGCACAGGCTTCCCATGGGCTCACAGCCTCCTTCAGGCACATCCACCTGCTCTGGTGTGGGCTCCTCCAGGGGCTGCAGGTGGATCTCTGCTCCCCCTGGGCCTCCAGGGGCTGCAGGGGCACAGCTGCCTCACCATGGACTGCACCTCAATGTTGCCCTGTTCTTCTAAGTTCTTCTAAGCCTTCTGATGTTTACATTTTTGTAATAGAGTTCTCACTTTTCATGTAAATAATGATTGTTTTGCATTCCTTTCTAGAGGAAGAGAAATTTGATGGATTGTTAGTTTGGCCAGTGTAGCTGGAGAAGTAGCAATTTCATCCTCCAACCCAGGGTCATTTTTGGAATTCTATATATATCCAGGTCAAGAAATAAATTACCCTTCATTTTACCTTGAAAGTTTCAGTGTGCGTGTCGTTCATTTTGTGTCCTATTGCAACACCCCAGGCTGCAGGTGGATCTCTGCTCCCCCCTGGGCCTCCAGGGGCTGCAGGGGCACAGCTGCCTCACCGAGGGCTGCACCCCAGGCTGCAGGGGAATCTCTGCTCTGGCTCCTGGAGCAGCTCCTGCCCCTCCTCCTTTACTGACCCTGTGTCTGCAGAGCTGTTCCTCTCACACACTCTCAATCCTCTCTCTCTCCCTCACTCCCTGTGTGCAGCAGTTGTACCCCAGAAGTGCTGCCACTGTTGCTGAGGGGCTCAGCCTTGGCCAGTGGTGAGTCCATCTTGGATATGTCCAGCATTAGCTCTGTTGGATGTGGGAGAAGCTTCTGCCAGCTTCTCACAGAAGATGCAATCCCACCTGTCATCCCCTGCTATAAAATCCTTCTCACACAAAACCAGTACACTGACTAAGGACATTGTGAATTGAGGAAACTGTGAATTGTGAATTGGGTTCTCTGCCAGCTCTACCATGGCAGCACAGAGAAAGAAGATACTCATCCTGGTTGTTGTAATGATTAATGTACCATCCCTCTTCTCAAGCCAGGAGATGAGGTTTGAATCACAGACAGCTGGTAGGAAACAAAATTGTTTTCAAATAATTCCACTCTACACACTGGTATTAACCGTTGTTGATGGTGTCAGGGTGTGATGAGTGGCTTGGGACATTGCTTATCCCTTACATCCTCAGCTGTACTGAATATTTCTTGGCCACCGATAACACTTTGTGCCCTTGAATATAGTAAGTCTGTAATTTTGTGAGAACAAAAGCTCTCTTAGTTACAATTTTGCAATACTGACTCAACAGAAGTTAAGCTCTGAAATACGTCAATAGCACATGATCAAAGCTGAGCAGCCTGGAAGAAAAAACATGTTTTTCCATGCAGTGGAACTAAAAATGCTTGATTTTCTAAGAAGTTATTTCACCTTGACACTTTAACACTAGCTTTCTTCTTCCTGATATCCTCTATTATACTTCACTGGCCAAGAGACTGAAAGGCTATGTCTGGGCTGGAGATAAACTTAAGTCAATAGGTTCTTTCTACACAAGTTGGCTTGAATGGCCAGCATACATACACTGACAGTCTAACAGGTTTTTGCCAAAAGAAATCTCATGTTAAATAAATTCTGCACAATCTTCCTTTCACATCAGCAGAAATAGTAATCTCTGAGATCTCTGTTGCGTTCATTTGACAATTTTGGGGAAAAAAATTATTTGCATTAGCTTGGGAACTTCATCTACTTTTATACTAGACAACAGTGTAAAAAAATATTTGAAGGAATGGGCCTATAGGTTGTGAGATCAGTTAACCTCACATCCCTAGTAAACCAACAGGACTTTCATATTCCAAATAACCAATAATTATATTTAAGTTTAATTTAATTGTTTCTGGTAAGTCTGTAACAGTGTTTCTGTTCACTCTGATCAAGCAGTTCTCTTTTTATGGGCTGCCACCTGAGTAAAGAGGGCATAGACTTTTAAAAAACATGTGGACTACAAATTATTGTCTGACTTGGATAAGAATGGACTTGTGTGGTCATTTGCCTAGAAACCAAGAGGCATAAGTTAAATTATCATCTTGTTCTAGGAAAATCACTCCCAATTGTCTTATTTCTCGTGGCATGTACTTATCTAGGCTAGAATTGTTTTCTAGTCCTCTTTTTTACATTCTGGATGAGATTGCTAGTGTTAAAGTGACAGAAAAAAAGTACAACCAGGACAGAGTCTAACTACAGGTTCATCTTTAAGGTACTTGGATGGGAAGGAATGAGGTTTGCTTGATCCTTGCTCAAATTTTCTCTTTATTTTAGTGGCAGCTTAATGTAGAATACATGAAGAGATCTGAGGGAAGGAAACACAATACTTTAGAATAGTAATGCAAAAGAATATACAAGATACGCTGGATCTGAATGCAGATATGAAAAATTACTTGCTGTTTAATTGGCAGGGTGTTTGAGACTGCTACAGAAGTTAAGGAAGAACATGGAAAACAAAGATTAGACTGATTAGAAATTGTCTTTGGGCCTTGTCTAGCTTGCTCTGCTGGTGACAAATTCACAAAGAAATGTCAAACAGACAGGCCAGTAGTTTTATTTGGACAAAAGTCAGAAGGAAAGGTTTGGAGTTGTAGATTCTTTGTCAGTCACTACAGAGAAGACAGATGGAGTTGTCTATTCAGATAAATGCAGAATACAATGTGGAGGGAGAATGAAAGAGGATCACGAAAAGACCTCTGCAGAGAAAGAAGAGAGGACATGCTGTAGCAGAATTGTGGAAGACAAAGGTAAAAGGAAAACTGTCTCCTGTTGTGCGTGTCTGTACATGCGAGCATGCAGAAGGGATAGGAGGCTGAGAAAAAAAGGACTGTGGTAGGGAAAAAGGACCAAATTAGTTACATTTGTAATTTTTTTTTAGAGAGAAATCAAATACTTGGCAATTAATTGATATTTCACAAGTTGCATATTAAACATTGAAAGTTTGCATATAAGGACTTGTGGTGTTGCCATCCTGAAATTAGCCAACTATTTCTGTTTATCAAATTAGACTTGCAGAAGCATGCATTTGTTTAACTTTCTTTCCAAAACAAATGTCCTAAAAACATGTTCTAAAAATGTTCTTGAAGGGCAATCAATATTGTTTGTCTGAACACAGGTAAGAAAGCCAAAAAAGCTCAGTGACCTTAACTCTAGATTTACAACAGCTGTTTAATGTGGAATGTGGAAAACCAAGTACATGTTTGTTTAGAACTCCATGAAATACTGTGAACATTTGCAGCTTAAATGTTTGAGTAAACAAACCTGCAGGGTTAAGAAGTGTGACATCCATATATTCTCCTGCATGTGTCAAATTAGACTAAGTTAGATATGGCAGGTAAATCTTATTGCCAAGATTGAAAAGATCAGCTAAGTACAAACTACTTCTTACTGAGAACCCTTCTAATGAGGGATTAAAAAAGCAGAGGCAATTGTGTGGGACATGCACACAGAAATCATTTAATTCGGGAAATGCTGAACACAGAAAAATAGTCTGATCGCATGGAAGCAGATTGTAAAAAAATGCGCTAAAAATTGAAAACAAAAGCAGAAAGACCCAGCAGTGCCACCTAAATTTCATGGGACTTATTAGGGTTTAGCAGAACAGCACAAACCCACAGAATTAAAATAATAATTCAAGCAGGAGGATCTCTAATCCATCCTCTGCTGAAGGCACTTACCCATGAGACCAGAACATATTGCTCTGGGTTTATCTGTTCACAGCAGGAAAATCTCAAAGGATGGGTACTGCACAACATCTCTGAGGCAGCATGTTCCACTGCCTGACTGTCCTGAGGGTGAACGAGCAGTACCTGATACTCAGTAAGAACCTGTCTTGTTTCAACATATGCCTCTTGTCTGTTGCCTACCATGCAGAGCCTGCCCTCATCCTCCCAGTGACTTCCCTGCAGTTCCTGACTGGAATACTGCCATCAAAATGGTGGCCTGTTTTTCCTTTCTGTTTATAGCTCTACCGTCCCATTGACACCGTCTGGTTGTAATCCAAACCCTTTGCTTTCCTGGAGCACTTTTTTGAATTTTAGGCTGTCTTTCTGATGCAGTAATCGCATATTAATTCTATTATGTTTGTTGCCCTTTCTCCCTCTTGGAAGCAAATGAAAAGCGTGAAATGAAAAGGACAGTTCCTTCAGTCACATTTGGTTAAGTGTGAACAATCTGGGAAAAAAAAAAAAAAGCACTTGACCTACATGAGAAAGGGTATGCCAACCTAATATGAATATCTACATTTCTATAAAAGGAAACAAAATTGAAATAAATCATGAAAATGAATTCTAATGAGCTACTGTTGTTTTTTCAAAACAGTCCTACCTTGAAATGATAATTTTGTTTAATTTTTCTGGAGTAAGTGTTATTAAATAAAAAAAAAATTCATCAGCTTCCATAGAACTGTCAGCTAAGACAGCAAACAGATCTAAAACCCCACCAAAACACTAAAAAACAAGTCATGTGTGAGACAATTACCAAGTCATATACCTGACATTGAATTATTCGCCTTGTTACACTGTGTACTTTTACTTCCCTCTGCTCATATCGTCTGTGTATGGATGCAGTTAGGAATCCACTTAGATGCAAACAAGCTAGGTGGTCTCAGTAGGGAGGAAAAACAGTACCAGGGGTTCAGCAAAGACTATGAGCCAGTCTGTGGGTTCTCACACACTCAGGGCAAATGGCTGATAATGAAACAGCCTTTAAATCAGGGATTTTGTTGTAGGCTCAGGAAAGGATTACACATTTTGACTCGTGTAGTATTATCAGCCTTCCCTAGCATGTTTGGGATGAACGTTCCAAAAACTGCACAAGAACAAACAGCAAAAAACTACAACAATCCACTGCTAAAACAAAACCTATTCAAACTTTGTGTGCGGAAGAAATAGTTCAAGAACATTCTGTGCTTGGGGAAAAAGTAATTCCAAAATCAGCAAGACTAGAAAGAGCTTGGCCTGATGCAGCTGCCTGTCATTACAGATGAAAAAAGATTAGCATAGGTGGCAATGCATTTTTCTCTGTCATTTTCATGAGAGCTGCGTGTTCCCTCCTCTAGTGTGCTCCTCTTAATGTCACTGTCTCTTGTTAGAGGAGATGCCACATGGCCTCCTGGCCTGTTAGAGACTGTTTGCCTGTTCAGTAACATCACTGACAACAACTGTTCAGCTTTACAGCTATTGAAATGAATGCAGTTATAACAATAACAAATTATCAGTTCATTGTTCTTATCCCCTAAGGCTGGAGATAGCTCCCCAAGGTCCTGTGAACACGTCCATAATTCTCTTCATGGTGGTGAGAGGCTAATGTTACTTCCTCAAGGATGGATACAATCAAGATTGATGTGTAGAGAAAAGACACCACCTTGCCCTTACTCAGCAACAGAAAATACAGCAAGGTTTTGAAATTCTTATATGCTTTCCCACTTTTTTCCCCTTTTTTGTTTTTGGTTATGCAAGGCATAACCCTTGCAAGTCCACTGATGTTGTTCTTGTGCTTGTATGGGGAGTGCAATGCCTTCTTCCTCACACTACATGAATATATAAGTACCTAGTGAATACTTGGGAAACGCTAAACAATTTCCACTCCGACTCAGAATGCATTCTAGAACATGGGAAAAGTAAGATCTTTATTTTAAAATAAAACCATGCTGTTTATATGCAGTAACTCTGGAAACAGACTTAGAAAATTTCTAATATTATAATGCAGCAGAGCTCCAGTAGTACCTTCAGTTATTAAACTGATTTGAAGATAAAAAATATTTATCTCCCTAGTTTTGTGTATAAACAACTGAAATGAAAACCTGAATGCAAATTCTTAGTGTGTCCCCTTCATCACAGTAAATAGACCAATCAGATCTCTTGGGATTCCCCTCTTGAAATATTTACTTTCCCTATTTTTGAATGTCTATGTAACTATGTAACTATGTCTAAGTAACTATGTACTTATTCTTTCCATTCCCTGGTTTCATTTTTCTATGCTGTATCTTCTGAAAAGGCACTTATTGCATCAGCTGGTTTAATTTTTCAGATGCTTCCCCTTTTTCAGACAAATAAGGAACTTTTTATACAAATAAGTGGAGAAAATGTACATCTCCTCTAGTAAACAGCTGATTTCAACTCCATGGAGGTAATTCCAATACAAAAATAAAATATGTCAATATAGCTTACAATTTTCCCTGCCAAATTTCACAAAAGCTTCACAGCTTCTCTCACACCTCATCAACTGTACAGAAATTATCATTATTTTCATCTTCTGTGATGGCACAGTGAGTGGAATACATCGAATACAGCTGAAAATAAAACTTGGAAGATTATTTCATTTATCCTAGCTTTTATGATTATATGTATTTTTAATTGCAATACTGTATGTATTTTTTCATGTTTAAAAAACGAAAGATGAAGCAAAAGCATAATCTTTCATTAAAAAAAAAATTACCACCTTTTGCAGTCTGTTTTTAGGATGATGCACAGTTAGGTTTTTAAGGATTAGAGTGAACTCATGCAAGCTGTTTTTGCACAGCGTACTATTCTTAAATGAGCTGCTAACAAAAATACTTTGTAAAACATTGCATTTTTACACTTTATTTTTCAAACTTCAGGTTGAGATGCATTCCTCTAACTAACATCTTAAAAACTGAGAAGGGTCAAGTAGAAAATCACAAACTAGGGAGTTTGGAAGAACTTGTAGAAGAAATAACTGTTGATGAAACTATTCTTGGAAGCCAACAACGATGACACTGAGTTATTTACAAAAACCTCTACAAAAGAAATAAACCTGAATATCACAAAACTCAGATTATAAATTTAATCCTTCACTGCCTGTCCCAGCAAGATGAAGTATTAACTTGTCCCTTAAATGTTTTTTATGCTGTGGAAAGAAGTGAAAAACAAAGTTTATGTTGACCTAAATGTATTTGATGGAAAGAACAGAACAATGATCTTGACACAGGATAGCTCAAAAGAGCAGAGCCACACGTTAGGGATGGGGTTTGTGGGTAACTGCAGTAGGGCTGAACAGCCCTGAAGGGTGAGAACAAGGTGCTTAAATGCTCTTCAAAGAAATAGAGAGCCTGAGTGCACTGACTGCAGGAGAAGAGGGGGAAGCAGGAAAAGAAGCTTAGTTTAAGCAGATTCTATGCAGGAGCTGTTTTCAGTAGTTGGATTTTTCTGTAAGGAAAAGGACTCTTTATATTTTGAACCATTATTGTGTGCATAACATATACAATTCCAGGTGTCATTTTTGCAACTAGAGAGGAGGCATTGCTGAATTCGAACCTTCAACACTTTTATGCTTTGCTGTATCCACGTGCCTAGATAAAAGTATGCACTATTTACTTAAACCATAAGCTGACTACTGACCACACGCAGACTTCTGTTAATGATTTACACATCCAGGAAAGGAAGCCCTCAGATATATGTACATCAGCAGTGTAAAGCAAATTTGCAATAAATTCTGTGGCCATGAGATAATAAAGAAAGTATTTTCTTTCACTCTGTGACTCTAAAGAACCAAAACCCTGTTCAGTTACAAAACATTCGTCTGCCTTGTCTCACCAATCCTAACTGCTTTATAGGACACATCACATGATAATGTGCATCAAAGAGGTAAGAATGAGGAAAAACCACCAGCTTGTCTTGGTTATCCCAATGCCTTACTGGCTCAAACAGATCATGTAAACAAACACAACTCTGAAAGCAAAACAGCAGATCAAGTTAAGGAAGCTATGGGAGAAAAGAGCAAGAAATGACATGTAGAAGGCAGATGTAGATAAAAAAGTATACTTCACACTAAGAGCTGAGGTTGATTGTAGCCTAAAAAATGACAGAAAAAGTAAATCTCAGCAGCAGGGAATTCTTTGCTGTAGATGCAAACTTCAGACCTTCACACAACAGAAAAGAAGACTGTCATTTAAACCACAGAGCTGAAAAATGTTCTGTCTAAAATACTACATGTAGACGTAATAATTGTTGTTGT
>VYZP01057728.1:694-15580 GCA_013400635.1 Hypocryptadius cinnamomeus | reverse complement strand
ATTTGGAAGTAAATTCAGATCAACACATATCACTTCTTACTGCAGCCTTCATCTGAGATTCAAAACAATGAGTTTCTGCAATCAGCATCAGATGAGTATTTCTGGCAGATTTAGGAACTGCTCTGCCATACCAAGCTTCCCACTGAGGTTTAGAATTTATCAACATTTTCTTTTCCTCCTCCAAGAAATTCCTGGCAGAAGCAAGTCCTAAACCTGTTGCTATGACTCAGTGCTGATCCATAACTCTGAAAGATTTCCCATGACAGTTTGCCAATAAAAATATGTCAAAGCTTGGCTGTATTGTCCATAAATATGTCAGAAATTATAGCAAAAGGAATTTTATTAATTTGCAAAGAAAAAACATTTTAATATACTTACAATACTTGAATGATATCTTAGTAAGAGAGAACATTTCATATAAAATTAAAAGCCATTATTTTGGTTATTGTTATTGTTGTTATCTTCCTCCAATTTGATATTGCTAATTTTTACAGAAGCTATGAACACACACAGAATGTTATGAAAAAGTTTCACCTGTTATTCTCATTGTCTTTTGTTTGAATTTTATAATGATGGTTGGAGACAGAAGCACCTTGGAACAGTCATATTTCACAAGCGTATTCCCATTTTCATTGGTAGATGAAATCTATTTTCTCTCTATTACTAAAAATTTTAAGTTGATAAGAAAGTCTGGCCATAGTCAAGCTTTCTAATCTACAGCAATAATCACAATCATTAGTATCTAGTCCTTCATAAACATCCCTTTAAGATACTATTTGATATACCATATAGTCTTGTGGGAAACGATCTGGATACTCCTGCTTCAAAAGCAGCTAAACGCATTACAATAAATTTGCTTTCTCTGGGATGCTGAATTGGAAACCTATGAGATGTTGAATAAGAAAACTGATACCACTGCTTATCTGTCCAAAAGCTAGTGGTGTTAGGAAGCCCAGTAATTGAAAAATGGATAGCACTGATATTTGAACCTTTTTATATAACCTTTGAAGTGTAAGCCTTTTGGGGAATAAATTGCTTTTTGTAACAAGAACAATGTCAGATCCCATATTTAGAAACCATGCACTTAATTCATTTTCAGACAGAGAAACTCATGTTGTCTTGTTGGGAAAAACATTGTAAAATGGATTAAGCTTCACCCTGGAGAGATGATAACCTAATATAAATAACTGCAGGCTGATCTTTATTAGTTACTGAACAAATATTGCCAAATAGGACAGGCGACCTTCAATGATGATTGATCTAGGATAAGTCATCAACAGCCTTGTCTCCAGAGAGTAACTTTGGGGCATTTTGGAATTGTACTGTGCTTCTTATTTCAGGGTTGGCACTAACACTGAGTAAGAATAAGTACATCTTCTTAATGGTGAGCTCTAAAGCTAATCTGGTCGCAGAGTAATGACAACTCATGCTAGGGTGGGCAACTGCTAAGTGTCTGCTAGAACTAATCAAACAGGATTGGGTCTTTGTTGGAGACCTGAATCAGCAACAGCTTCCCATGTACACAGGAGACAGCCTAAACCCTGCTTTTTAGAATCACTGTGAGTATGAAATACGTTGTTTTTTAAATCTGATACTAGATGAATGAAGAACTATCATTATTTACATATTTACATACCCCAGTGCACTAAAACTGGCACCCCATCAATTGATTATTTCTTCAGTTATTTTTTCGTAAGATTTTTTTATATTCTTTGCTCAGATTTTCCTGAAAATAAAGGAAGTAAAATTTCCTGGTTTTGAAAGTCAAAAAACTTCAGAATATAATTGCAGCTGTCTTCATCTAAAAAGCTATTGCATTCCAGTGAGGATCAGTAAGAAGTCACATTTAGAAATAGTCTTTAATTATACTTGCTGTAATAATTATAACCTTATATATGCTATTGATACTATGAAGAAGTAACAAAAGACACTATTTGAGAACTCATACTAAAGAGCTATACTGATTGTGCATGGAGATGAATGAAAAAAAATAGTAAACGTCTAACTGTGGAACTGTGGAGCCCATCGCATGTGCTAATATACAAAGATTCATATCAAAACAACAAATCTTGAGTATTAGCTACACAAAGACAGAAGGCACTGGGGTTTTAGTTTTATTACAAAAGTACTTTCATATTTGCACAAATAAACTACATGCAACTTATCTGTACAAAAGACATTTTGAAACCTGAGGATGCCTGTTCAGCTGATGCATTACTATATGTCCTTCAATAGACTGTGGTTTTCTATACATATTTATTTAAAGGCAGAGAGTTGTATTCTTAGGAATCGTTGCTTATGTGAATCCAATTTGATAGCAGGAAGAAGGAAAAATTACAATTATTAACTCTAATTATAAAGTGTGCCTGTAAAATGTAACACACCCCTGTACTGTTGAGGTCCTCTTTGCTTGTACAGCACTTGCCATGTTCATGGTTTTGGGCAGCTGGAGAGTAGCAGCAACAAATTTATTTTACAGAAAGTACTATGGTACTGATCTTGGAGACTTTGTGCCACTTTTTCTTCCAATTTGAATACTCTGATTTTGTTTCAGTGAGTAAAGACCAATTTCAGCTCCTTCTGACACCAACACTTACAGGCTTATTTCTTTTCATCAATTATCCTCTTATTTGTTCTGTACCTTGCTCAGGTGATAAAACTTTTTGCCTGGGTTCTCTTTTCTTCTTTGTAAAATTACTATTTTTCCTTTTAGATTTTAAAAGTGACAGAACAAGACTTTAATTGTTGCTGTTTTAAAAATCTAATTCTTCATCCTCTGATATAAAATAGTTGTAAGAACCTCTAGTAATGTTTCTCTTGTGTAATGTATGAATTATCTTGAGAAAATCTAACAGAAAGACAAGATAACTTATCTGGTGGTAATAAAGAAAAATATTTCCAATAGAAGTTATTCCTTTTAACATTAAAACAAGCAAAAAGCCCCTAGGAATTAGGAATTCTGAAATAAATAGCTCAGTAAAATATATTCTGGTGCCAAATTCATGCCGGTATTATTTCACCAATTAATTTATCGACTTTTAGAAAACAACTGTGACTGAAACCATTTCCTAAGTTAAAGAAACAGTTTGGGGTGGGGGTTGAATATGTTCCTGGTATTTTTCTCTTGCAAGAGACTTTTAAAATGTCCAGATACTTTTGTGTAATTTCTCCTGCATCCAGTATATTATCAATATCTTCCTTTATAAATATTCAGCCCACTGATTTTGATTAGTATCCTTTTTTTGCTTTATATTCCATGTTTTTTCGTGTACTAGTACCATCAATGCTCTTCTACATTCTCTTCATGCTTTAGACATGGGTGTGCCATACAAATCTCTCATTGTGTTTGCTTCCTTCTTCAAGAACTGTTATTGTGAAGTTAGTGAAAAAGGTCAGGGTGATTATTTAGTGGGAAAAATCGAATCTGCTGGAACTTTATTGCTTTCCTCTAAGAAATCTGACTTATTTATGACATAAGGTATTTTAGGGCACCTGATAGGACTTACTTCTTTTTTTATTATACTCCTGCCTTTGTGTAAAATTGTGCTATAAATGACATTGACAGTGTCATACAGTACTACTGTATTGTTTTTAAGTTGCATTGTTTCAGCAATTTATAGTCAAACAAACCAAAGTCGTGACTGTCTGCCCTACTTGCAAAGTTGCAGGGACTTGTCTTAAATTTTTCAATATATGTTAGAGAAACTTTTAACAGAGGAAAGTTTAGCATAGCTCAAGGCAAGATGGACTTTTTCTTCTGGCTTGAAACCATAGTTTTTAAAATACATGTAATATGGACAGGTGTACAACTGTGTAGGGATAATCTTGTGATTGGGATATTTTTTCTTAATGGGCTTAGTAGACAAGCCCATTGGCAACATTACACCAAAGAGTTGCCTGACAAGGGAAATAAAGTAGACACACTTCTCAAAAAGGAGAAATGAGAACATCTGAATTGTCCATACCATAAGAGATATTAGATAAAAAGTAGAGGCCAGTTCTTTGACCCCCAAAGAAATAATCAGGTGAAATAATCAGCTACTGGGTGGTTACTGGCAATGATAATTTGTAGTTCCTCTGGAGGCAGTAATGAGATAAAAGGGTCCTTTCAGGCTCTGTTGGTCAGAATTATCTTCAGATACCCTTTTCAAGGAGGATTTTTTTAACCTGTAACACTGAAATGAATGAAGATCCTCTTTTCTCTATCCCTCAACCTTCTCCAAAGGATTTTCATTGTACAACTGCAGGTCTTTAACACCTGTAAACAGATCCTCATGCAAACTCTCCAGAGGTTTGTTAAATTCTCTTGTGCTCAGGATGGTTGCTGCTCTTCAATAGGACCAAGTTTCAGAACCTTCTTGAGTTACAGTTCATCATAATCTTGAATGCTGTGTATCTCTTGATCTGGAAAAATAAATCTCCACCAAATTTTACACAGCCTAGGAAATATTTAATGTCCAAAAAGAACCATGCAGGTTACTTACAGCATAACTGAGTAGTCCCTTTTAAACACTCCTTAGAGTTGATTGTTTAGAGAATTATTTTTCATATTCTGATCTTCAGGTAAATCCAAGTGACTTCACTATCATTGTTTACATCAAGATAAATGGATTTTCAAAGACAAAGCATTTTTGTATAAATAAGAATAAAACTTCTAAATAATTTTTGGCTGTGGTGGGGTATCTTAAGTGGCTAAGGTTCCTTAAAAATCTTAAATAGTTTGGGCTTTTTTTTATGTGATTGAAAATACATTAACCATTCGATGTTTATTGCTCTCATTGCTATTTTATCTTTCAGATAAAATTAGTTATGTTTTCCCTATATCTGGGGACTTTTCAGCTGCAAGCCTACAGAAAGAGCTTGGGATTCAAACTCTAATCTGGTACTCACTTTTTTTGCAAATCAGAGAGTCTTTGATTCTGCCAAGGTGTGGGCTCACTGGGACAGCTGTAGCCTTCAAATCAGCAACCTTGGGTGCATGCTGTGTATGGTGTGATGAGGAAGATACTGCACTATTTAGTAATTTGCTCATTTGTACATCACCACTGCAGCTATATCCAGTCTTGTATCCTTCTGTTTTTAGTGATACTGCACTGGATTATATAGAACTTAATTGCCTAAAAAATTCCTTCTGCCTAATGTTATTACAAGTGGAATCCAAATATAAACAATCCTAACTACTATTCTTTTACCATTGCATTTTTAGGTTTGTTCTAACAAGTGCTTGAGAGAGTTCAGACTTCAGGAATAGTGGAAAAAAATGTGCAAGATACTTCTGCTAGATACAAAACCTATTTTGAAGAGGTTGTAAGGAAAAAACCCTCAAATAGTCCAGGCAACTGTTAACTAGCTATCAGTTGTGTGTGGAAAACAGTGTGCTGAGCTCTGTGTCCTATAGCAATTTCCAAGATAGTACAGCTGCATTTTGGATTCTGAAAATTACCACACACTGTAAAACTATGAGAGAACAGGGATTCACAACATCACAAAGGAGAATCTCAGATCCTGGTGGAATTACATCCTACAAGTTAGTCATGCCATGCTGGAGGTAGCTTTTTATATAGGCTTCTAACCTGAATGTTATGGATTTTTAGTAAAATATCTGTTTTCATAATTCCAATTCAGTTTTTTTTTAAAGATGGAAGAGAATGAGTTATTTAATAATAAAAAGTAGTTTCTCTGCATGCTAAGCTTAATTGACTCAGTGCTCATTATTATAACTGGATTATCATTGGCTCAATGATAATTTTTGAAGGGGTAGCTGCATAAATGCTTGATCATCTTTTCAAGCCATTAAACACTCTGGGCATCAGCCTCTTAACAGTAATTCTGACATGTTTATCTCAGCTGGGTTTGTAATTCTTCTTTGTTCAGGGTTTGTGATCTGTATGTACAGTAGATTTGGGAAAAAAAAAAAGAAAAGAAAAAAAAGAACAACAAAAATCCAACAAAGCATACCACCTTCCAAAAGAAGAAATCAAGAAAGAAAGGGAGACTATTCCATCACAAAATAATCCTCAGTGACTAACAAATAAAATATTCTCCTTAAAAAGCAATTATGCTTTTATCCATTAAGTCTGGACACCTGGAGTAAATATTTGTTTCAGATTTGCGGCCACCTTATTACATTTATATTTAAAGGTTAGCTACAACTGTTCCTCTTGGAACAGTTATTATACCCATCATATAATTAACCTCAGTGTACTTCTAAATTTGATTTTTAAAGAAAGATCTCTTGCAGCCCACATCCTGAAAACTGCTGAAAAATAAGGGCACTCTTTTCATTGCACCTTTAGACTCCACATGCGTGGTCCCCCTATGAGCAGCTAAAAAATAGCTGGAGTTTGACCACTTTGAATCCATCAGGTTGAATTCATGCTGTACTTTTTCAATAGACAGAGAGCCCTTCCTGAAGAGATGGGATGGAGGGATCGGAAGCCGGAACGATTAAGAAGCAGTATTTCCCAAGTTAGCAGGAAGCGTTTCTTCTGGAGCCAGGCTCGCTCCCTGCCCCGCCCGCCCCCAGGAAAAGTTGAGTGTTATTCCGGCCCGAGGCGGGGGCAGCCGAGCCCGGCCCGGCGGGCGATGCCCATCCCGCCGCCCAGGAATGCCATCCCGGCGCTCCAGAGCTGCGCCGAGCCGAGCAGCGCCGAGCCGAGCCAGCAGTGGCATAATCTACTAATGGCTTCTTTTCATTTCAGCCCTCCCTGAGAGACTCAGTGGCAGATTGTAGACTCAATTACTCTCATGTCAGGTGATTATCCTAGGTCTTAATGTAATCTTCCATTCACACATACCATATTTCAATTACGGCAGCTATGAAACAAGCTGTGTATTCAAATCACCAATCACCTTATCACTGCTGAACAATGTCAACTGTAAAAAACGCCAGCTGAAGGCAATTACACATGTGTTGAGAACCGATTATGATTACTCTCTGTGGTATTTGTGATGAGCTGGGGAATGTTCTGAAAATTTAATTTAATGACAATATGCTTGCTGTACAATCCATAATACCTCCTGAATCCAGCATGGGGCTATTAAAACTGATAGGAGCATATTATCACCGAACTGAAAAGCTGGGTTGGGATGGTTGCTGGATGTCTCTACAGGGAATGATAGGTAATTTCTCCACATATTTCTAACGGCTGAGGCAGACAGCTTCCAGTTCCAGCTGCACTCTGAAGGTGGTCCCTTCCCCTCCCTCCTTTCTCCCGGAGCTGAGTTAAGGTGTTTTACTGTAGGCGCTGCAGAGGGCCGGGGAGGCGAGGGGAGCAGGGCTGCGGGGGGCGTTGCTGCAGGTACCCAGGGCACAGCGCCATTTCCCCTGGGGGACTTTATGAGCCTCGTTAAATCCTTCCCCTGATTTTTTTTTTTTTTTTTTTTTTTTTACCTTCCTCTCATTTTGACACCGTCTCCTCTGCGGGGACTTCGCTTCCGCACCCGTGCAGGTTTAACGTGAGGAGGAACAGCCCGTTTCCAAACGGATCCCTCCGGGCTCCTTGAGGGGAGAGGAGGCTGCACCGCCCGCCGCGCCCTGCGGGGTCGGCTGTTGCCAGGCAGCAACCCCGGCCCGGGAAGTGCTTAGCCCCCGATACCCCAAACGTGCTGTATGCACATGATGAAGGTGAAATTGTAATTGCTGCGCGGCTCCCCGGGCAGCCTGGCACGGCCCTGGCTTCCAACAGGTAGCCAGGCTGGAGGGCACACAGCAGGAGCCCCGCGGCCACCTCTGGGCCGTGCCGGCACAGCGCTGTAGGACGGGATGAGCAGGAAAAATCCAGGGCCCTGTGCGCCTGTGGATGGGGCCGGTGCGCAGGGCTGCTGCTGTTTATTGATCTGAATGGGTGCGATCCTAGATTAGGCCCGCAGCTCATTTCAGAAAGCTGACAATCTCCGCTGCCTGCGCGAAAGACAAAGGTCTCCGGGTCTCTGCAGGCTCCGGCCGATAACGCGGCGCTGGGATCATCTGCGAGCTCCGTGGCTCCCGTGTATTGTCTGGCTCTCCTTCAAGAGCTGCCTTACAGACTCTGGAGCCTTTCAAACAAAACCGGTCGTCTCCAGCGCTAAACCGAAAATCCCGTTCAACTTGAACCACGCAACACCATTCGCTTACGTACAAGAAAAATTCAGTTTCATTGAGTATGTACTCAACTGCACTAACATTTTGTATACAGAGCATTTGTTTCTGTAAGCAGGTTGATTTTTTTCAACAGATCAGCCTATTGGAGTAAATTGCTCCTTTTGCATGTATTTTCTATGCTCTTTTTATTGTGGATTTTTCACTCTGAAAGTATTTAAGTAGAATTCTGCAGCACCTGTGCTTTTTTAGCCTGGAAATTGTATAGGTCTCACATTGCCCCAAACTCATGTATTCTAAGCAGGAGGCTTACCTGATTTTAAATTCTTTCTTTTCAGTTGCTCTTTCACACAGTGACAAGTACCATGTCTCAATTGTCTTTTGCTGACGTCTGCTATACTAGGCACTTGGACAAAAATATCTCACCATATCTGTGAGAAGACACTGTAACCCACAAACTGTACTGTAGTACCGTGTTTCTTTTTGGTACTTACCTATGCATCTGAATACCACAGGCATGTAAAACACAAGGCCAGAAAATAACTAAATGAGGTTAACAAAAATGACATAGATTGGAGAAGCCAGAGCAAGCAACTAGAAACATTTAAACAGTACACTCAAATTATTTGTATCTGTTTGGAAAAACAGCTTCTGTTGTTGAAGAGGTTTTAATTGTATAATTTACTTTTTAAAAAGCCAATTCTAAAAAGGAAAAAAATGAATAAAAAGGACTGATGCAGAAACTAATAAATCACAGGAGAAAATTACGCTAATAAAATAAGCAAAGGTTTAGGAAACTTAAGTCACACCAGCTTTTGGGTACATGAAAGGAAATTACAAGATACTACAGGATTTCCTTGGTTTGCAGTATGTATATGATACTCCTGTACACATAATGTGGTGATTAGTATTATAGTAACAGTAGTACTAAAAATGTCAATATTAACAGCATTGATAGTAAAACCAGAAAATGGCAAAACTAAAGCAGAACCAAGTGGAGCAAATTAATGAGCCTTTAGTCTAAGACTCAAACCAGCTGTTTCTCCAAAGGATTGAAATGGTGCATCTTCATTCTGTATTAGTCTACAGCTGAGGGATCACTGACGTTTGAGCAGTCTGACTCTGAATTCCAGCTAGAAGCAGAGACTTCAGGGCACCTCTGCTCTTTGCTACAGGAATGCAGAATTCACTGCATCGCATGCATTTGGCACTTGCAAGGAAAGCTTTCTTATTACATGAAGTAGAAAGGCAGTGTGCAAGTTGATTTGTGACATTGCTCTTCATATCTCAGTGCAAAGAGAAAGCCAAGAAATGAAGAAAAAACCCTCAAGTCTCCTGTTCATCATGGAAGTTGACATTGTTACTGACATGTTTCTCGCGTGAAGGGAACAACATTCTGTACATTAAGGGAGATACAGCATAATGGCATAGCTCAAAACTTTCTCTCGCTTACTGATTCACCGTCTGATTTCCATTGCATATAAAGAACTTCATCCCAGCATCTCTAATATGGTGAGCTTTAATATTTTTTTTAATCAGATTGGGGTTTTTTCCTTTGTGGGGTTTTTTTTTCCTTAATTTTTTTTGTTTTGGCACTTTTTTTTTTTCGCTAGGAAAGGTATTGAAAGTCCATAAGAAAACATCTCCATTCACCTTACACTTATCGTATCTACATACATTAACTGTAAACACAAGTGGGCACAGACTACGGAATCTCACTTAGAAAGAGCTAAAAAATTGCCATTTGGCCCAAAATCCGTTATTCATGGCAGCATAGATTTCCCCTCAAGTTGAAGGAAGCATCAGCTGAGCAAAGTTGCCATGACAAACATCCTTCAGGTAGCATCACTTTTTAATTCATTAGGTAAGCTTGCGTTATTTAGAAGGAAAAAAAAAATCTGTAAACACATTTTTAAAAATGTTGAGGGTTTGCAAGTAAAATGTTATTAGGTAAATACCCAACACAGTGAAAGGATGTATTATTTTTTCAGCAAAATGAAGCTACTGTACTTGTTTTAGAGATCAGTTTTATCACATGAACTCAGGTATAATGGACTTCAAACAAAGAAAGACAAAAATCCTTCGTAACCTCCTCCATGACCCTAAACAGCCAGAAAATCAAAATTCTACCCCATTTTGTTAGCTGAATTACATTTCTTCTTTCTCTCTCTGATCCTTCTTAATGTATAATTCTCTGCCAAAAAAAGTAAGCTATCTGATTACAAATTGTTCAACTTTTATTGCCCAAGGCAGCTGTTAATTTTTGCCATAGGTCAGACACGATGGAGCTTTAAAAAGAACCAAGAGCTTCTTAATTGCGTGGTGTACCACTAGCTGTTGCCACATCTCAGAGGAATTATTGCACCTTGCAGATAATGCCCTTTTCCCCTGCAAGCCATGAAATAGGTTCTTCCTACATCGATGTATTAATTAGATTTCCAGACTGTTTCAAAAGTTATAGCTGGAGCTGCAGTTCAAATATTTCAGAAGTTCTTAGAAAGATTGTCTGTCGTGGTTTGTTTTGTCTTGGTTTATTTTTTAATTGAAAAAGAGGAGGCTCTAACCTTGAACACTCTCTTTCTTTTTTTTTTTCTTTTTTTTGAAGGATAAGGTGGGGGAAGAAGCCCGACCTGTAAACTTTGCTGCATTAAAGGAATATACAAGTTCATAAGTTTTGATAGAATTCTAGGTTAACTTTGTCAATTCTGATGTTGTAAAAAGTGAATGAATTGGCACGACCTGTAGAAATCTCAGGAAACGTTTGAAATTTCTTCAGCTGGCTGTATATCAAGCATACAGTGAAAAAAGGAAATAGAAGGAAAGTAGAAAAGAAGGGCAAAAGGCGAAATGGTTTGTGTCCATTTAAGAAAAAATCAATAATAGCATAAAATTGATTTAGTGCTTGTCATAAAACATAAGTAAGTGCTGGAAAATAGAGAAAATTGAGTCTCAATTTAATCTGCACAAAAGCCACACTGTACTGATGAAGTGATCTGAGGAGAGAGCTACATAAAACCTAAAGACAGATACTTAATTGTCATATTAAAGACTCTCTTTTCTGCCTGCTGGAGTCAAGGGGTAGGACCCATTAATCATGTGGATAAGGGGTATTGAAATCAAATCTCAATTAAAATCTGTTCAATAATGTCTCTAATATGTTTTTCAAGCATTAATTTTTTTCCATCGATTCTACACCCCATAAATCAGATATGTTGCAGTGCATGTAATAGTTTATGGAGGAGAGGATTATGGTTTTATGAAGTTAATGCAGCAGAACCATTTAATTTACGCAGGCTAAAGTTTTATGTCTGTTGATAATTTCTATTGTTTTCTGTGGGTGAAAATTCTTTGGGATATAAAACAAAAGCATTTTTTTTCTATTTTCATGTATATATGTATGTTTGTGTGTGTCTGTGTACAAACATGCAAAATATTTATGTATACTTGCAATCTTACTTACATGGCTCTATTTGCAAAGATTGTTGTTGAAGAGGATAATTTTTTTTTCTTTTTTTTTAAAATTATAGATTGTGGTTTTGGACAGTGAAGATAGCAATCTCTCAGGAAAAAAAGACAACCATTCTTTGTACTGTTACACTAAACAATGTCTGGTGAAACACAGACAATAGCAGGGATATTGGTACCTCAGCTTCTGGCTTTTTAAGTGAATCAAATATGATGTGATCATGAGAAGCTTTGTATGAGATATAAAATTAGTTTGTGACCTGTTTAAGAAGGAAAAGTTTTTTCCACATTTGAAAAAGCATTAAACTTTGCAAAAATCTCATTTCAGCAACTATGTTCTTCACCTGCATTTCCTGACAGGTACAATTGGCTATATCCTTCTTCATTTCCTGCCATAAGTTCTTGGGTGAGTGTAGGTGTATACTTGTTTCAAAGCTGACAAATTCTACCTAAGAGTCAGCTGCACTTTGCTGGTTGAGTGAATATTGTTTCCTGACTGAATCTACTCTTACCGAAACAAAAATCAAAACTCACTTGTAGTATTTAGGCCACCATTTGTAAATACTGTTTGAGACTGCTGGACATGGAAGCAGTCCAATATATTTTCACCCTAAAGAAATATGAGATGCAAATGCCACGTAATCAGTAGCAAAATATCCTGTGAATTTAATTGAGTTTTGGCTCAAGAATATCAGTTCAGAACAGTCAAACTGTTTGATGAAGATCTGGTGCCAGGTGTACTTCACAGTAAGACAAAAGTGACATTAGGTTATGTGCCTCCGACATTTTGAGTTGGGACTTTGGATCACCTACTAAGTCCCCACAAAAACAACTACTAGCTATAATCATATGACCCAAAGTAGTCATAGAATTGCATTCTAGTAACATTAATGTCTCCTCATGTGTCTTCCCATCCTGAACCTCTCCTGCATCAGGAACTGTAATGAGATGCAAAGCCATATAAAGCCTGTCTATCTGCTGACTTATATCCATTCAGGATCTCATTCCATATATAATAGTTATTAACTCAAGGGGTGATTCATAGTTAATGTCCCAGGAGCCATAGCCAGGCAGTGTTGGGAGCTACAGGCAACATATATTTTAGAAATCAAAACAGAATTTATTTAAAAAAAAATAGTCGGTAGTATGGTTACACAAGCAAAGGGAATGCACTAATGCTGAAAGACAAAGCAAAAAATAATGAGACAGAAAATTAAGTTATGAATGTGCTACTCCACTCTCTCCTAATAATACATTTCTCTTGTAAAATTATATAAAAAAAGGCACTCCTAAATTGCACACTTATTAGACACAATTTTACTGCAGAAGACTGTGCTTAAGAAGACCTAAGTATTGCTATTGTAAGTTTTTATTAGTATTATTTTTACCAAATCATATTAAGTAAGAAAAGGAGATTGGATGCTAGTTTGTGCCATAGCTGAAAGTTTTGCCAGCATAGCTGCATGAGAAAATAGTATGAGCAAGATAAATTATTCAGCACACAGTTCTACTAGGGAAAATTCCTTTGGTTGATACAACTTATGTCACCAGTTTTCATAGCATAATTCCTACAGGTTAGCTATACAGACAAACACTTTTTGGTGTATATGCAGCTATAATTAGAAAAAAAATTACATTTTATGGAGAATGTACTTTGGGGTTTCCTGCTTATTGCTTGTTGGGTTTCAAATGTACTTTGGGTATGTAGGATGTATAAGGATGTGTTTTAACATGGTACAAAATTAGCCTATGGAACTCTTTGCTACAAAATTACAATGAATTGAAAAAACTAAGAAGAAGAGTGTAGATTTATCTCAATCATAAAAAGCTTCCACAGTTGCATCAGGTAGGATAAAACATTTTTAAAGGGGATATAAACCCTCGTGCTTCAGGTCACAAACAACAGAGAAGATTTAGAAATACACCTCCAGCCTATGAGCAGATTTTTCTGCTAAGGTGTGCCATACCTTTTCCTGAAAAGTCTAATGCTGATTGTGCTCAGGATACTATCTCTTTGGTTCATCACAGTCCTATGGCCTATCTGTATGGATGCTTGAAACTTCTAGTTACCCTCACACTTCAGGCAGTTTCCCAGGTTTTTTGCCTGCCAAAGTTTTCTGAATAATCCTTCTAGGGGTTAATCCTCTAGAAGATGACCCTTCCAGGCTAACACCCTGAATTATCAGCTTTCATTTGCTCTCTGCAGCTAACTGGGAAAGCTATTTCTTGTGACTTCAGCTGGGCTTATGAGTGAGATGAAAATGGTACTGCTGGTCTGCAGGCCACAGATCTCCTGGGTGTAAGAAGTCCCTGTGCCAGCTGCCTTGGTGCTGTTTTTAACACTAGCCATGTGTAGAAGTGAGAAGTAAGAAAATATTCCCCCTGTAATTTAATGTACAGGAGAAAACTGACCCATTAATGTTCAAAGATGAACTACTCAAACTTACATTATATATTAATATATCTTAGTATTGTATCTTAATTCAATTTAAATAGATTCTTTTTCCTCCAGCTAAAAAGCTGTCAGGAATCCTACACAGCTGGGAAGATTAGCATAGGCTGGATCACAGCTCAGTGTCCAGGATGTTCTCAGTTATTCTCTGAATATCCATTCAGATCCATAACTTTGCCCTGGTAATTTCCAGCAATTCTGAAACTCAATCTTTAATTAAGATGTCAAGTTTTAGCACTTTTCTCAAAGGATTAGTGACTGTCCCTTGCTAATTTTAGAAATATTGATGTCCCTGGGGCATAGCTATGTGAAGCTGTCTCTTGCCAGACAATAAAAAAAAAATTAGTCATGAATAGTTCACTACTTTGTTTATCCCTTCTTTCAAATGGCAGGAATGGTTCAAACCTCAGTATCTAGCTTTTCATACATAAAAAATACAATCCTTGCAAACATATAAATTGATTCTATACTAATATGCTAAGGAACACAATGGATGTAGACCATTTCTGATTGTTCATTGAAAATATAATCACAGTTTGGGGAAGTGGACTTGAGGTAAATGATTACTAATCTGGTTTTGACAGACACCATGACAATAGGATAGCTTTTTCTATTATCACATTACACAGTTCCAGAGACCACATTACATATTATTAAATAGAAACAATAGTTTCTATGTTGATACACAATATACCAAAAAGGATAATTCCTGTGGTTTGTGTTTCACTATTTCTTGTCATACCTCAGTCCTTTTACCTTTCTTGCATTTGACATTTGAAAGAGGAAACAGAAGATTTGCCAAAAGTCCAGAAACATCTTGTGAGGAGTGAGGAATGGTATTGTTTAAGGTGTTCAAGCCAGTAGGATCAGGTATGTGGCTGGGAGAAGG
>VYZP01057727.1:0-14909 GCA_013400635.1 Hypocryptadius cinnamomeus | reverse complement strand
AAATCCATATACTCTTCTCAGTCAAATTCCACGAGAGTATGCATGGTTCTCAGTAATAGATTTGAAAGATGCTTTCTGGGCCTGTCCATTAGAGGTGGGGAGCAGGAATTGGTTTGCCTTCAAATGGGAAGACCCAGACTGCAAATGTAAACAGCTCAGGTGGACCCACCTCCCACAGGGATTCACATAGTCCCTTAACGTATTTGGACAAGCCTTAGAGGATCTCTTAAAGTCCTTTGTACCCGGGGAAGAAATACAAATTCTACAATATGTGGACAACCTACTAATATCAGGCAAAGATCAAGAACAGGTCCAACAGGCCAGTATAATTTTACTAAATTTCCTGGGAGAAAAAGCATTAAAAGTAGCAAAGAAAAAAACTCCAATTTGTAAAAGAAGAGGTAAAGTACCTGGGGCATCTAATTGAAAAGGGTTCAAAAAGCTCAGTCCTGAAAGTTGTGGGGATCCTGTCAGTTCCACCACCCATGACTAAAAAAGATGTAAGAAAGCTATTAGGCCTAATGGGCTATTGTAAATGATGGATTCATCAGTATACTCAAACTGTAAAATATTTGTATGAAAAATTAATAAGCATAGAAACTGTAGCTTGGACTCCAGAGGGTACCAAACGGTTCCAAGACTTAAAGGCTACATTAACGAAAGCCCCAGTTTTGAGTCTGCCTAATTTAAGAAAACCATTTGATCTGTTTGTTAATGTTAATGAAGGGATAGCATATGGAATAATAACCTAAGATTGCGGGGGAAGCAGCAAGCTGGTGGCTTATCTGTCAAAACTATTAGATCCAGTTGCAAGAGGGTGGCCAGCCTATATTCAAGCTGTGGCAGCCACAGCTACCTTATTAGAAGACACTCTAAAGCTTATATTAAATGGAAGAATTCGAGCACACACACCCCATGACTCGAGGACAGTGTTAAGCCAAGAAGCTCCTCAGTGGCTAACAGACTCCTGAGAATCTCCTAACAGAATCCTGAGGTATGAATATCAAGAATCTGGGGACTGTCACCTCATTCTTAGCCAGGGAACCACATAATTACATACATAATTGTATAGAGGTAATTGAGATACAAACAAAAGTAAGAGAATACCTAGAAGAGGACCCTTTACCATATGAAAGGGTCCTGTATGTAGATGGATCCTCTCAAATTGTAACAGGAAAAAGGGCATCAGGATATGTCATTACTGAAGCAGGGGAAATCAAAGAAAAGGGGAAATTACCCTCGAATTGGTCTGCACAAATTTGCGAGATACATGCCCTAAAGAGAGGTTTAGATTTATTAGTAAATGATATAGGGACAATTTACACAGATTCTTGATATGCCTTGGGATAGCTCATACCTTTGGAAAAATCTGGCAACGGAGGGGATACCTTAACTCAAAAGGGAAAAATCTGGCACATGAAAGTCTGATCAGGGAAGTACTCAAATCCCTCAGAGAACCAAAAGAAATTGCCATAGTCCATATTAAAGGTCACCAAAAAGGGGATACCCCAGAAATCCAAGGAAAAAAAATTGGCTGACCTGGCGGCCAAAGAAGCAGCCTTAGAAGTGGGGGCCCAGTCATAGTCCTAAGGGTAAAAGAAGACCAAGGAAAAATAAGGGAAGAGGGGGTTCCAATTTTCAATGACAAGGAGCTTAAAGAGATAGAGAAAATGGGAGGGGTAAAAATAGAGGATAGAAAGTGGTGGACCCCAGACGGGCAACAAATATTCAAGCAAATAATAACCAGAAAAGTGATGGAAGAGATACACTGATTAACTCACTGGGGAACACAAGGAATATGTGATCATTTCCTGAAATATTACATGGGGATGGGAATATATGAAATAGCTAGATCCATCACAGGAGAATGTTTAACCTCTCAAAAAGTCAACAAGAAGGTGATGCAAAAAACCACTCTTGGAGGGAGGAAATTAGCCATAAGACCTTTCCAGAGTATTCAGGTTGATTTTACTGAATTAACTCCAGCCCAAGGATATAAACACCTATTGGTTATAGTTGACCATCTAACCCACTGGGATGAAATGGTCCCCACAAGAAGGGAGACAGCCCAAACTGTGACAAAAGTTCTATTGGAAGAAATTATTCCCAGATACAGGCTAGTAAATATATTTATTCGGACCGTGACCCCCACTTTACGTCCAATGTTCTGCAACAGGTCATCAGGGCTATGGGAATAAAGTGAGAGTTACACACCCCTTGGCACCCTCAGAGTTCTGGGAGGGTCAAGAGGGTGAATCAAACCTTGAAAAACATCTTAACAAAATTGGTCTTAGAAACCCAATGGAATTGGGTCAAATGTTTACCACTAGCCCTATTATGAATAAGAACGAGACACAGAACAGACTTAGGTGTCCTTATGAAATGTTGTTTGGGCTGCCTTTTTTGCTTACCCCATATAGTAACAGGGAGCACCTAGAGGGGGAGATGACAATGCAAAAATACATAGAAATAGTAACAACAACCCTAGAAGAACTAAGGAAAAAGGGCTACCTTCCTGAAACTTCCCCTTGACATTTTAGAATGGATTACATCAAGAAAAAGCGTGGTAGTACCCAAAAGAATGGAAGGAGAGTGGAAACTGAAAAAAAAAGTTTGAATGCTTAGGAGATTATATTAACCCATTCTGGGGATTAGAAACTCTATCCAAATATTGGAAACATATAACAAATCAAGATTCTAACTTCTGGGATGAACCTAAAAATTTATTTTAGATCTGTGGTAACATGGCATTGTGAAATTACCAGGAGGGTGGATCACGAGTTGCACAATTGCAGCAACAAAACCATCCTTTTTCATACTACCTAAGGATGCGAAATCAAACCTAGGAGTCCCGGTATATGATGATCTAGCCAGAAAGAAAAGGAGTTTATTTGGTGGAACCCAAAACTGGAACAATGAAATTTGGACCCCACAAAAGATTATGGATACTTATAAGCTGGCAGCCTGGACCCAAGATGGAGCCTGGGGGTACAGAACCCCAGTATATATGCTCAGTGGAATTATATGTTTACAAGCAGTACTTGAAATCATGTCCAATCAAACAACTCTGACCATTCTTAAACCAGCTGCAACAACAAATACGATCAGTAATTTACTGGATTCGACTGGCAGTGGACTACCTCCTCGCAGAGGAAGGAGGGAACTGCGGGAAATTTAATACTTCAGAATGCTGCCTAGAGATCAATGACCATAGTCATGTAATTAAAAACATTACTCAAAATATTAGAAAACTAACTTATGTTGGAACACAAAAATTGACCTCCTTGTTTGGAGAACCCGATTGATGGGACAACTTGTTCACCTGGAATGGTAAATGGCAGAAGAAATTGGTCTTCTTTGTAGTGTGTGCACTAGCAAGTGTAACATTTCTACCATGTGCGATTCCATGTCTAGTCCGGATAGTAACCAGCATTGTCCAAACCAGCATCATGCTGCAAGGTAATGTAGAAGTGAAAAATAGCANTACGTCCAATGTTCTGCAACAGGTCATCAGGGCTATGGGAATAAAGTGAGAGTTACACACCCCTTGGCACCCTCAGAGTTCTGGGAGGGTCAAGAGGGTGAATCAAACCTTGAAAAACATCTTAACAAAATTGGTCTTAGAAACCCAATGGAATTGGGTCAAATGTTTACCACTAGCCCTATTATGAATAAGAACGAGACACAGAACAGACTTAGGTGTCCTTATGAAATGTTGTTTGGGCTGCCTTTTTTGCTTACCCCATATAGTAACAGGGAGCACCTAGAGGGGGAGATGACAATGCAAAAATACATAGAAATAGTAACAACAACCCTAGAAGAACTAAGGAAAAAGGGCTACCTTCCTGAAACTTCCCCTTGACATTTTAGAATGGATTACATCAAGAAAAAGCGTGGTAGTACCCAAAAGAATGGAAGGAGAGTGGAAACTGAAAAAAAAAGTTTGAATGCTTAGGAGATTATATTAACCCATTCTGGGGATTAGAAACTCTATCCAAATATTGGAAACATATAACAAATCAAGATTCTAACTTCTGGGATGAACCTAAAAATTTATTTTAGATCTGTGGTAACATGGCATTGTGAAATTACCAGGAGGGTGGATCACGAGTTGCACAATTGCAGCAACAAAACCATCCTTTTTCATACTACCTAAGGATGCGAAATCAAACCTAGGAGTCCCGGTATATGATGATCTAGCCAGAAAGAAAAGGAGTTTATTTGGTGGAACCCAAAACTGGAACAATGAAATTTGGACCCCACAAAAGATTATGGATACTTATAAGCTGGCAGCCTGGACCCAAGATGGAGCCTGGGGGTACAGAACCCCAGTATATATGCTCAGTGGAATTATATGTTTACAAGCAGTACTTGAAATCATGTCCAATCAAACAACTCTGACCATTCTTAAACCAGCTGCAACAACAAATACGATCAGTAATTTACTGGATTCGACTGGCAGTGGACTACCTCCTCGCAGAGGAAGGAGGGAACTGCGGGAAATTTAATACTTCAGAATGCTGCCTAGAGATCAATGACCATAGTCATGTAATTAAAAACATTACTCAAAATATTAGAAAACTAACTTATGTTGGAACACAAAAATTGACCTCCTTGTTTGGAGAACCCGATTGATGGGACAACTTGTTCACCTGGAATGGTAAATGGCAGAAGAAATTGGTCTTCTTTGTAGTGTGTGCACTAGCAAGTGTAACATTTCTACCATGTGCGATTCCATGTCTAGTCCGGATAGTAACCAGCATTGTCCAAACCAGCATCATGCTGCAAGGTAATGTAGAAGTGAAAAATAGCAAAAAAGTAATGTTAATAAAAGAACAGAGTGATCAGAATGCCAGAGATATGCTTGAACAGTATGAGAAACGGAGAAAAGTAGAAGTTGAACTTTAAAAGGTTGATGCAGGCTGGAAGTCTGATCAAATAGAGGAGGGAATTGTTAAAAATAGGTTAGAAACTGTTGTAAAATAGTTGATAATTGTTAAGCATGTACTGTTAGTTTGGTTGTTATATTATAAAAGGGGTTCAAAGGGTAGTTGTAAGAAATACGGTACTCAATATACCATATTACATCTAAGTAAAGTGCACCACTTCCCAAGCGAAATGAGCCAGCCTGGACAGAACTGTAATGGGCCAATCAAGTGCCTAAAACCTTCATGCAAATGAAAGATCCAAAAAGAAACAAATCCAAAGGGACAAAAAGCAGGATAAAAAGGGGCATCTGATCTACTGAATGTGTGCCGCTCCACCTGGAACATCAGGGACATCACTGCTGAAGAAGACCCAGCACTGATGCTGCAGCATCCTTGACAGGAANCCTCGCAGAGGAAGGAGGGAACTGCGGGAAATTTAATACTTCAGAATGCTGCCTAGAGATCAATGACCATAGTCATGTAATTAAAAACATTACTCAAAATATTAGAAAACTAACTTATGTTGGAACACAAAAATTGACCTCCTTGTTTGGAGAACCCGATTGATGGGACAACTTGTTCACCTGGAATGGTAAATGGCAGAAGAAATTGGTCTTCTTTGTAGTGTGTGCACTAGCAAGTGTAACATTTCTACCATGTGCGATTCCATGTCTAGTCCGGATAGTAACCAGCATTGTCCAAACCAGCATCATGCTGCAAGGTAATGTAGAAGTGAAAAATAGCAAAAAAGTAATGTTAATAAAAGAACAGAGTGATCAGAATGCCAGAGATATGCTTGAACAGTATGAGAAACGGAGAAAAGTAGAAGTTGAACTTTAAAAGGTTGATGCAGGCTGGAAGTCTGATCAAATAGAGGAGGGAATTGTTAAAAATAGGTTAGAAACTGTTGTAAAATAGTTGATAATTGTTAAGCATGTACTGTTAGTTTGGTTGTTATATTATAAAAGGGGTTCAAAGGGTAGTTGTAAGAAATACGGTACTCAATATACCATATTACATCTAAGTAAAGTGCACCACTTCCCAAGCGAAATGAGCCAGCCTGGACAGAACTGTAATGGGCCAATCAAGTGCCTAAAACCTTCATGCAAATGAAAGATCCAAAAAGAAACAAATCCAAAGGGACAAAAAGCAGGATAAAAAGGGGCATCTGATCTACTGAATGTGTGCCGCTCCACCTGGAACATCAGGGACATCACTGCTGAAGAAGACCCAGCACTGATGCTGCAGCATCCTTGACAGGAACGCTCCTGCTTGGCCTGCAGGCCCCCTTGCTTTAGGTCTTTTCTTTTTATTATAATAAATGCTGAGATCACTTTTACTACTGGGAGTCTGGTCCCATTTTTAACATCACTGGCATTTCTTCATCCAGGAAACCCCATCTGCTCGTGGCCCCTACCCAGGAAACCCCACACCACTGGGCCAGAACTGGACATCCCCACACTCGGTGTCCCCCAGTCGCTGCTACCAGTGGCAGCACCCCCTCTTAGATTGGATTGGCAAGCTCTGGAAGTTGCTGATTGTGCACCAGAAGCCCACTGCGCTGAGCGCGGTGCATGCTGCTGCCCCACGCAGAGCAGCTCCCCGGTTCCCTTTGTGCTGGTGGGTTGGGAAAGCTGCCATGACTCCTCGCCCCAATACAGGGCAGTCTTCTCTGATTGGCGATTCTCACCGCCACTCCAACACCCTCTAAATCTGGTGACCCTCAACGTGGCGTTTCCAGGCTTTTTGGTCTCCTTAAATCTAATATCCCACTATCATACATGTCCCGCTGGCCACAGGGTCCCCATTTTCCTCTTCTATGCATCCTGCCTGCAGTTTCCCTGCCCCTCCTCCACACGTGTCCCATCAGCCACAGGGCCCCCACTTTCTTCCCCCACACATCCCGCCTTATATGTCCAATCATCCAATATCCTGAAACTCCAATCAAAATGGGTCTACAAAATGTACTACTTGCCTGAAGCTGATATTTGTACACCCAGATTACAGACAATCAATCTGGTCAAAACAATCATGAGGATGGTACTTACCTTCCCCCTCTTCTTTTTCATTATTTAGTCTTTTGCTGTCTTTGGGGTGTTAACCTGCTACTTACCCAGTGACCTGAGGAGAAGTTGATTGAGCTGCCAAACTTGGCAGGGTACACCTCCCTCTCAAAACCTCCCAGGGTCACAGATGAGGTTTTTATCCTGGATGAGGCCCTGTTAGTGAGAAACAATGCTCAGTTTTCAAATTTCAAAGGTTTACTAAATCTTAACAAAAATACAACAAAGGATTGAATAAGGAAATATTACAGTGCTGGGAGTCTCTGTGACCCGCAGCCACATGCTCGTCCACAAAACAGATGCTCTGCCTTTTATACCCTTAGCCCCTCCCAAAGTTTTTGTCAGTCAACTCCTTCTCTGCTATCCATTGCTGGAGATTACTTTCTTAAATCTTGATTGGAGGTCGGGTGTCATTATGCCATGCCTCCTAGTAACAAGCCGGCCCTTCCCAAATGCCCTGACTACCATGGCTATCACAAGGGGGAGGAAAAAGAGGTCTATGGGAGGACATATTCCAATAACATCACTATACATCTACAAAATTTCTCTTAACATACACATAATTTCCATATCTTAATTGTGAGACAGACAATCACATTACTTGTCTGTAACAGACACCACTGACTTACTCTCTGCTGAGAGTTCCATCTGCCTCCAGTTGGCTTTGCACTTTATCAACCAGATCTTACCCAGGTCTCAATCATTTTATCTGGATCTCCACTGCAAAATACAATCCCAATCTCTCACTGTCTCTGGGTCAGTTAGCAGCTTTTAAAATTACCAGATCAAACACCTGGTAAAGTGTCTAGCAGGCGGCCAGGAGAGATTTGAGGGATGGCCAGAAAGATCCGGCTCTGGCTGACAGGTTTTTTGTCTCTGTCACAGCCATCAGGAGAGCCTTGGTAACCAGAAGCCTAACTCATATAAGTGTTATAGCTCAGACAGACACCCAGCTTTAATTTGTCAAAAAATGTACAGCTGAAAGATAAACTGCAAATTCCTTAGAGACACAGTATCTAGTAGTAGATGATTCCTTTGCAATTCTTATAAATTAAGTTGAGGTTATTTAATTCCACTTGGTTTGTGTGATCTTTCCCTTGTATTGTGAAAGTTACTGCAATCAATCATGGTCATGCATCCAAAAGCTCCTAAGTTTGTTTCCATGTGTTTACAAGTGCATAAGCACTTGACTTCACATCACACTACACCAATGCAGCTGAAAAGGTTTAAATGAACCTGTCCTCCACTTCTTCCAGCTCTTTTTAAGCCAATATATTTTGGTATATATAGGAAGTCAATGATGTCCTGCAGGTTGCAACAAACTCAAGATCTGAATTTAGGCATTGACTGAGTTCTCAGTACTCCAGAATGAGTTAGTCAACTTCTTCAACTCAGCTTTACCAGATATTTGGGTTTCATTGGAATGGTGTGTTTTTTCTGGGTAGTTTTCAATTTCATGGGTTTCAATGCTACCCAGGTCCAGGTATAAATCTTATATTCTTGTGAGGATACTAATTGCCAAAGTCATGTTTCATGCTTCATCACTCCCAAACTCACTCTGCAAAATACAGAAAATTAAAATATCAATTTCATTACATGGAACACCCCTCTGAGTCCCAAGAAGATGGAAACACTAGCTATGTTGTGCATCTGGCTTTGCTTGCAGGACAAGATTTAGGCAACATCATGACTCCACTCCAAGAAATGCTTGGACTGCAATGGGCTTGGACCCGGATAAATCTGCTCTCACTACTCTTTGTGCTATGTTTCTTGGAAAATTAAGAAAAAATAAAGCAATGCTAAATGACTATGAAATAACAGCACAACAGCAAAGACCACCAGTGTAGTAAGGTTTTTTTCACAAAAAAATTTCCACCACTTTGTATGCAAGTGCATGCAAACACAAATATACTACAACATTGCAACATCACTCAGGTAGAGTAATGATAGATATTATTCTAACATCAGTGTCTGTATTTCTGGATGATTTACAATGCCATGCTAGTAAATACCAAAACTCTCAAGACTTCTGAGTCTGATTTTGCCTGCTTTGGATGTGTTGTGAAGCCAGCAATCCCTATTGGCATCAGTAGGCATTTGCAAGAGTCAATTTTTATAATAAACAGGATAATTAGGAGCAAAACATCTTCTGAAACCCCTAAACAGCTTTATGGGAGATGTAAAATCTTTTTTTAACTCAACTGAGAGGATGAAAGAAAAGGGAAGCTTTCAAATTTGTGAATATTTCTTAACATGCCAGTCTCATAAGAGATACAAACTTTCCTGCAAACTTTATCTCTTGCACTGAGGCCATGATAACCACAACAAAATTATTATAAAACTGACTTAGAGAATTGAAATATTTTATTTTTATTGACCTAAAATTAGGGTCTTCATTTTTTGACACAACCATGCACATTCTTGCTTAGGACATTCATGATTTATAGTGGTCATGTATTCAAACTAAACTGGCTTTAAGGCTGTGTTGCTCTTCTGGTTATTTCTATTTTCTTTTCTTTTTGTATTCCATTTTGTCCTGAGAAACCTTTGATTTCAGTGTCTTTCTTCCATTCTGTAGACCTAAATCTTCTACTGATAAAATCAGTGAGACCTATGTCACTGGTGGTTGAAGAAGTACAACACAGCCATTTCTTGGCTAAAATACATCAAGCAAAGTTTCTTTATATGATTTTAAAGGCAGGTTCATGCAACCTTTTCTTCAACAGATTAACTTGCCTCCTTACTTACACAACTCATTACACTTCTCTACTTAAACAAGGAGTAAATGTCATAATGTATCACAACTTCTTCGCATGAGATCGCTCATGTATAAAGGAAATGTCTAGCTGTGGCAATATTGCAAAAATAATGTCTGGCCTTTTTGTGAATATGTGACAGGAAAAAAATCTCTATCCAATAGTTAGGAATAGCACTGGTAGTCTGACACATTTGAATAAATTATATCCAGAAGTCAAATATTTTTATTCCGTTGTAATTTTTTGACCAAAAAATCTTAAATGTAGTACTAATTATTTTAATTTTTTTTTGTAGCCTGCTAATTGCACCAAATTGTACTCATGCATTGTTGAAGGAAGGTTAATAAACAGTGGGGAAAAAATAGACTTCTGAAACTCAAACTGCAATTAGTCCAGATTTTGTTATGTTTTTTGTATCTGTAAAAAATACATTTTATGTTGTTCAAAACTAGATATTTTAAATACATTATCTGGTACTCTGATAAACAGAAATAATTTTAAGACATAAAATACCTGATGGCACAATTTAATTTTACCTTTCAAAAACACAAAGCCACACCAAGCAAATTACAAGAGAGGAATTTTGATAATATTTTTTCCTGCAGATTAAAACCAGAAAAATAAGAAAGAAAATGGGAGGGGAGTGGAAAGGGAGGCAATAGACAAAGAGGGTGGAAGCATCACATTATTCTAAATAATCTTTGCTATACGTGTTAATCTAGAACGAGAATTATTTGATGGGTTTATCCAGTAAATACCAAAAAATATAATCAAGACAACAGAATCTTTTTTACTGGGTAATCTGAAAAGCAGGTACTTTGCACTTAGAAGTGTAAAGTCAGGTAGTGTGTAACTGGCTTGTTTTGTCATAGTAATGCCAGGAGAGCCTGACAAAGAAAAATAAGAAACCTGTCATTGTGTTGCTAGATAAGTTAATGCCAAAATAAAGTAATATTTACCCTGTAGGAGTAGCAGCTGTGTTGTACTATTGAATTCAGTGGCCTACAAGGTTCACAGCAATGAACACAACCAGCTGTGCCTGGCAAGAACAGGTGACTTGCAACACCTCAATCAGGCTCAAAATTAACTTATTTTTAATGGTTGCATAATTTTCCATTTATAAATGGTTTTCAGTTCTTTTCAGTATTCTTGTAACAGACATCTGTACTGGCATCTTGAACATTCTAGGGTTGTTTATTGTTGGCTTGTTCCTGGTGGTTAGCAGAAGAGGAACTTTCAGGTTCTGTTTGAGGAACCTCAGGGCTCTGTTTTAGGCAGTTTAGCCTAACAGAATTAAGTCTGACATGTTTCAAGTCTAGTACTTTGTAAAATAAACATACGACAATGGTTTAGCTTTCTAATACAACTCCTGAACTGTATGAGACTCAAACCTTCCCAGTTGCTTTACACATCTATAAATAAAGACCATAAAAGAAGAGTACAACAGGATAAATCAACGTGAATTTGAAATCTGCCGCAGCACATTAAATGGTGTGGTCTCACTGAAACAAAAGGTGACCCTGTGGCTTCTTGCAGTTTGAAGCTAATTGTTTTCATCAGGATGGGATCATCTGGATGTCCACTGCAGCGTCCCACCAGTAAGGCTTCAGTAACTGAGCTGGCTTGCAGAGAATGAGCCCATTTTGCAGCAACACAGCAGGCTCAGATACCACCTATTCTGCTCTCCAAACTGCTATGCATAGTAACTTCATTGTGATAAATTGAACTTGAAAGCAACCAAAGGCTATGAGAAAAACATGCTGTCAGCACAGGCAAAAGCAGACCTGGAAAGTAGGCTCAGAGACAGGAGAATAAAAGACCAGGACCCATGAACATAGCATATTGTTTCATGTTAAAGTATGATTTCCATAGCAACAAAAATAGCAAATGTGATGTAAATTTATTTAAATAGATTCCACAGCTTGAAAGTTTGCCAGCCACCCTTATCCAACTTTCCCAGCACTCTGATTTGTTACTTAGAGTGGAAATATAATGACATATAGTCATCATTGTAACAGCTTCTTTGCAGAGACACAATGATGACTAATAGCTAGCAGCAAATTTTCACATGGGCTCTGAAGCACTATAGCATTAAGCAGGCAAACACTCCCAAATCCCCCTTTTCTGTTCCACTGAAAGGTACTTCCATGTAACTTGCAGATATGAACAAAGCCTATCTTAATTCTAATCAGCTTTTCCTCATTCAAAGAAACTTCCTCTTTTTCATAATTGATTAATGTGCATTTTTCTTTCATCTTTCACTGAGCCTGAGACTCTACTTTTTACTAGGTGGAGACAGGAAATAATTTCAGTAATAACTGATTTTGCTTTGTTTGTCCGTCTAAGATATATTTAGAGACTTTTCTCAGTTAGTTGATCTAGTACATATTAAAAAGAACAAAAAAACTGAAAAGGAAGCCTTAACTTTCTCTTCATTGAAAGATTATTAGGCACAAGCACTGAGAGACGAGCTCAGAGAAACAGTTCTAGTTGTGTAAGTCAAAGACTGGAGAGCAACAACAATAAGCTGCCTCAATTTATTGCATCAATTTCCATTCCCGTGAGAAACTTTTAGTTGAAACTGGAATCAATTCACTTTTCCTTGCAGAATTATTTCAAAGATAAGACTTTGAATATATACATTTTATCGGATTTATTAGAAATACATTATTTTTATATTAATGTTGTATTCACTGATGTGAATTTATCATTTTCCCACAAATGTCCTTGCCATGTAGATGGAGAAAAAATAGGCAAATTTTCTTCCCTAAGTGTTCCTTTCAACACTTTTATTGTGGTAAAACTAAACTTGGAGGGAATAACACTTGATTTACATTAGAATAAGCATAGCACAGAGCAGCAGGATACAATTTTATGTTTTTATTAGGGTAAACACCTTTAAAGAGAAAGGAAAATCTGTACCAGTGCAAAAAAAGCTGAAATTTATGAAGAATGTTAGTTTTGCTGACACTCTGGAGGAACTTACAAATTCCACAACTCCATGTATGTACCACATATACTGCTAGACTTTGCATATTATTGGTATTCCACTCATGAACTGATTATTTGATATGTCCAATCCAGGAAAATGTTCCTTACCCTTTGCATATTAGATATTACATAGATGAAAACTGACTTTGAAAGTAACATAATATCTCCAAATAAATAGTGTTTGCTGAAATTATTTCATCACCATGTGAGATGAAGAAGTAAATACATTTGTCACCAATCTTCTTTTACGTGCATTTTAAAATAATACTATGGTCAATCTGTTAATTTGGTGGGTTTATTGTCCAGAAGAAGCTAAAATCTTAACTCTTCTCACAATAAATTATTTTGAAAGAATGCAAAATATCTGTGAACCATTTCAATTGTTTTTTATTCACATACAATTATTATTTGGTTTGTTTCAGGGACCAAATTTTCTAGTGAGGTGAATGGCATGGCAGACTTTTATCAGAATTTTCTTACAGTTACTTGGGAAATAATACTGCATATAAAAATCTCTCATAAGATCAAATTTCTACAAAATTTCTTTATGTTTCTGCACTTTGTAAGCACGTTTGCTCCTTCTGTGTGTTTTAGAGATTTTTTTGCCCTGATTTAACTTAGCAGATATATAGATGATTTAATATACATGACCCAAAACTTGAATCAGACTCATAGGATTTTTGTCGAATATTATTAATGCTCAGTGAAGTAAAGACTGCATTACTGACCTGGGATTCTTCTCCTCTATCAGCGTGTGACACTCTTTCCTCTTAACCGAAAGATATACTACTTTAAAGAAAAACTTGTGTTGTTTTCTCCTAGCAATTCCACTTTTGACTTTTAATTGAAATTACTCAACAATTAATTGAAAGAGTTAAAAATAATGCAAATTCTAGTAGCTATTAGTGACCTGTTGCATTGGTGTTATTTAAGAGGGACTGTCATTGGAAATAGTCCCAGAAACTTGGAAATCTAAGCCTGCATATGGATGAGGGAGATCCATTCAATGGTTTATGGATCCTATGTTCCTCAGTTTAGTCACAAATTGATCCAGTGTCCTCTTTCATCCATTGTTTTTTATTTGAAACTCTAAAATTTGTACCAAAAATGTAAAATCTTGTGTAATTGGTGAACTCCCCATTGTGCATCTGAGAAGCTTTATGTGTCTTGCATATTCCAGCAAATACATAGAATTCCTGCACACTCCTGATGGCCTCAGACAATGGTATGCAAAAAAAAGGGTATGGAGGGCTAAAATCACCGATGTCATACCCTTTCCTGGACATGCCAGCACAAGCACATTAAACGTCTCAATGTGTTCATGCATGCCAATCTGTGTCTTGGAGGACAGCAGAATCCCAGTACAGCTAGAGTTTCACAGCATTTGTTCTACTCTGTGGTGCTGTGTATGTAGAAGTTCCACAGAGGTAAGCTTTAGGTTAATGCAGGGTAAGATGGGGAAACTCTTTTCTCAAGCAGTCCCTAATCATTTGTGGTCATACATTACTTTATTGTTGGGTTCCAGGAGTTGTATTTTTGTTGATTTTTTTTCCCTCTTAAGGAATTTCCCCCCATACATGTTGCTAGGAGACAATAACGACTGGATACTTAAGAGAGACAAAAGAAGCTGTCAGAGCTCAGGCCCGAGATTTGGACTGGGAAAATGGGGTTGGGTACAGTCCCTAACTGTCTTGTGCTCTCAGCTTTCAGAGAGGAGAAAGGCTGCGGTCAGTCACTGTGGGGAGAATTTGTCACCACTGCAGGGGTCCATCTCCTGCTGCCTTTCTTCTACCACAAGTGGAGCTCTGCTCATAAGAGCAGCCTTTGTATTGGAACATTATTAACACCCTACCTCACTAAAAGAGGACTTTTCACCATCTGCTCAGGTGCGTCAAGGGAAAATTCAGGTATCTCGAGCTTGCCTTCCCCTGCCCTGCTGGGAGCTGGGTCGTCACTGGTCCGCCCCCGCCGCCTCTTTGCCACTGCTCCAAGCTTTCACTCTACTGTAGCCCCGCATGCCCTGCTTGTCAAGACATCCAATGGTTCTCGATACAGCTATGGAGTTTGATATATCTCATCTACCACCCTCGGGGATTTTTGCTCATTTTTGCCGTTCCAGCTTGCTGCTTCCAAGTGATATTAAAGATTTTAAAATCATAGAAAATTCGGGG
>VYZP01057722.1:30686-48174 GCA_013400635.1 Hypocryptadius cinnamomeus | reverse complement strand
AAGAGGGATGTGACTCATTGGAGAGAGTCAATGTTTGTATAAATTGTCACTGTGGGGCTCTGGGGTTTCTCTTGCACCCAATGCGACATGAATGGCCTCTGCTCAAAGGGACAGCCCTGTACTCCCACTGCCGCAAGTGTATCCAAACTTTGCTGGGATGTAGTCCAAGTCTGGCTGCCTGCAAAAGGGACAGTGCTGTTCTCCTCCTTATCTTCTGTGCCTGTCCCTATTTAATTGCTCCTCTTTCACTGAATTTGTGGAGTTGGAGGATGGGACAAACCAATTTGCTGATCTTATGGAAAAGTGGTCTCCTTTTCACAAGAGCATGGGCTGGTTGGTAGCTTAATTTTGTCAGGCTGCTGCCAAGTTGTCCTAACTGGCCTGTGGCTGCATTATTAGGAAAACTGTAGGAATGTGTGTCTGGGACTTGAGGGATCAGCCCAGTGGAGAGGAAGGGACTTTGCTGGAACCCTGGATGCTGAGAATTTGCTTGTCTTTCTAAAAACCAATTGTAGACCTGCACTGACAAGTTCTTGAAGCAGGACTTGGTAGCAATGTCTGTCCTTTCTGTGTAAAGGCCTTGAGCATAGGGCCCATGTCCATAAGGAAATGTTAATGTTAAATAATATTTCAAAAGTGGAAATTATCTCATTCTTCCTACGGCTTATTTGGGTTTTTCTCTGGTTACTATTTATGGGAAATAGCTGCTTGTGTGCAATTTGTCAAACAATTCAGATCGCTGCCTGAAGGTAGTCTTTATTTGCCTCTCCACCAGTCTCCATCTTGACCCATTGTTTGTACAAAACTGGTATTTCTGTTCAGATTTCCTGCAGGTAACTCCACTTCTATTTATTTGACAGATAAAGAAATGGAGGCACAATGACACTTGGTCACCTTACAGGGGCAGTAGAGACTTTCACCTTGAAAAGGAACAGTGAGAGCCATTCTGTAGGAACACAAGTGTTTCTTCTCCTTTGTTTGAGGTGACTCTGTTCCATGAAGAGTCCTTCTTCTACTGATGAGTTCTGCTCCTTTTCTCAGTCAAGAGAGTGCTTAGCCCTCAGGACATGCTCCAAGGCTTTCTGTTCTGAAGGCTTCCTTGGTGGGAAAGGTTTGCTCCTAGAGAATTTGTCATTTTTTCTGCTTTTCTTGCCATAATCTGCTTCATCTTGAAAGTTTAGGAAACTGGCTCTTTAAATTTTATTTATTTATTTTTAATCTGGAAATTTACCCTTTCATGCATGTTTAACATACAGCCTTAATATCTTGCAGAAACTTAAGCAGATCTCTTCTGTTCCTTTTCCCCTACCTCCCTTGCAGCTGGATATAGCCAGAGCATTTATCTACATCCTGGTTTGCTTCTCTTTTCCTTTAACTTGGAAACCAGATAATAGAATCAAATATCTGAGATGAATTTAAAGGAAAACAATACCCATTCAGAGTGAACTTTCCCAGGCCAAGGCTGGAGAATTACTATCACTAGGAGCTAATGCCAATCACAAACCTCATCCTTTTTCACCTGCATGCAGTGCCTTTTTTGCCTTCCTCTTCTCTTCCTAGAAGGGTGAATATGCAGTTATGTAGGAGGCGAATATGCAGTCATGTGGACATACAGACTGTCATAACAAAGCATTCCTGGTGCCCTTCAGCCCAGGAGGAGATGAGCAGTTGGGACGTGAAGGAAAGGCTGCAGGAAGACTCTGGGATTTCATGAGGCAGTCTGCCTCTGCCAGAGCTGTTTCCTCTCTACCTAAACCTCTGAATTTCAGAGGGATAAATTCCAGCTACCCACTTGCTGTGTGTTTGTGATATATGCATTCTCAATTTGATAGAAATGTTGAAATACGGGACCACAGTTGTATTGACTGTTCTCCCCTAAACCAGTCTGATGATAAGGCACAGTGGTAAAGCTTTCTCTTCTCAGTTATCCTTATTATCACTATGGGGATTAGGTGTTGTCATTAGGGTTCCTTTATGAGATAAAGCTTCATTCTCCACCTCTGTTGCTGGTAATTTGGTGGTAAGAGTATGGCTCAGATACATCCCCACCATTCCAAATCTGCTTCCAGCTTCGGGCACTGGCAGGGTGGTACCATGTGCTCCTCTCATGTCAGGAAACCACACACATCTCTCTATCTCTGGGCTTTCACCAAGTTAGTCTGCTTTGTGTGCCAACAGCTGTCTGCTGCTCCAAATATCCCAGTTCAAGGAATGAAGTGCTGTAGCGGGATTTGAATGGGCAAACATCTGTTCTTCAGTGTTGTGTACACTGATAACAGACACTACCTGCATGTACAGTTTTGCAGGGCCAGAGGGATTTGTTGTGCTCATTAACCCTGACTGGAGGCACTGCACAGGCCATGGCCGGGCACTGATGTTCTGCATCTCATTTAGCAGTCAGCTCCTTTGCTGGCACAGACTTATAATGTGTAATTACTTAATTTGTTTGATGTGATCTAAAAAGAGCCTGGCAAGAGTCAGGGATTTGAACATACATCAGTGGAAAAGAAAAGCAAACTTGGTGCCTTGTTCTGCAGCATTCTTCAGTGCAGCAGTCCCTCCTAATTACCAAAGGTCCTGCTTCCCTAGGCTCTTTAGGAAGTAGAAGGGCTTTACAAAATACCTAAAATCTAAGAGCAGAGCTTCTTGGATGGCATCTGAAAATGTAACACAGTTTCCTTGAAACTTGTACTGGTGCTGTGTTACAAGCTTCATTGCTTATTCATTGCTTTTGTCCCAACTTGTGCCTCTTTGTCACGAAAGATGTAGAGAAACTCCCTATGACTGAATGTTACCTTTGGACAGTTGTACATGTTTTAGAATGGGACTTGTTTTTCATTGGACCTGAGTAGGCTGTATCCAGAAAACCAATAACTGAGGAGGAAGCAGATTTATGATTGTTGACCTGCCTCTGTTTGTAATTATTTCATAATCCAAAATATTGCAGCAAGATATTTACCATGGGCTTTTTTTATGCCTGTTAATTCAATGGGTCTTAAAACAATGTTTTCTTACACCTGGATGCAAGTACCTGCTAAAAGCTGTGAAAATGCTTAAGTACACAGGAATGTAATTACTCCAGTAAATAGAAAAGCTTCCTGTTTTTAGACACTTCTGAGAGAAGAAAGATTTGCAGCACTGTGTAACATCGGGAGAGCCAGGAGAGAGGACAGATAGAAGTGAGGTGAAGCAAGCTATGAAATGTTATTTCACTGCAGAGCACTGTTGGCTTTCCAGCAAGCTACTGGTTTCTCTTGTCCCCAGGAAATTAAAATGCACTCAGTGGTAAACACTAGAAGTAAAGGAGTGGCTGCTTGGGACTGCAGGTCTGGTTCCCTCATCACGTCTCATGCTTCATTTAGTCATCCAGAGTGTTGTCCTGAGCTGACCTCCCACTTGGACCACTCCTTGGAAGACAGCAGTATGTGGAGACCAGCACCTCTGTTCCCTTCCTGTTCCTGGCTCTAGCCCTCCATTCCTGCAGGTGGAGCAGAAGTACCACCTCTGTGTGTCCCCTTTCTCTGTGGGGTTGGGGTGGGTGGGGGAGTCCTGCACACAGCCACACACACACACACACACGCTCAGTGAGGCAGTTTGAGTGGGTACTGCTAAACCCTAATGGCTGGATTATCTTAAGAAGTAAAGGGAATAAAATGAATTATTTGAAAGAACTGAGCTGAGGAAGATGTTGGTAAGTCATTGCATGTCCTTCAGTGCTGAGTGAGTGTTTTAAGTATGGAATGTCTTGGAATGTGCTGCTCACTTTGGGACAGAGCTATTGACAGTAGAGCTTAAAGAATGTAATTGTATCACCAAAGTCTGAAGGCAAGTGGAGCTGAGATGGAAGTGACCTTATTAGATTTGCTTTTCTAAACTTCACATGGCCAGTCTCCCATTGTTTGTGAAATCCAAGGTTATGACGTTTGGATCAGAAGTTTCTTTGCTACTTGAATGGACAAAAGATTAATTCTCAAGGGAAATAAACATAGTTTATGGATCTTACGTAGGGGTAGGAGACCTAGGGGTTTTTTAGTGCATATATTCCTCTGTATACTCTTGTATACCCATATATAGTTTCAGCCTGTACCTTTTCCTGTCAGGGAAATGAATTTGGGCTTGGTGCTCGTCAAAAGCAGCAGAGAGCTGAATCTCAGCCACTGTTCATGGGAGACTTCTGCTGCTCAGCTGTGTTGAATAGCAGGAAATCCTGGAGTGCAGCACAACTCCAATTTCAGTTTTTATTCCATATTAGGAAATATTTCCTTATCATTACTGTGGGTGTGTTGGAATGATTTCTGAGATTAATTTCTGCGAGCCAGATTAAAAGATGAGGAGGCCATGCCTGCTTATTTCCCACTTTCAGACTGACTCCATGGGAAGGGCCAAGTGGGCTCAGCCTGGGGCAGGGTGGCCCTTGTCAATCCCTGCAGGTGAAACCAGCCTCACACAAACTATTTTAAAAAGAATTTATTTCAGCCTGGTAATGGTTCCTCAGTGTGGGTCGTGCAGCTTCTTGTGCTGGCACAAAGCATGGAGCGGCAGCAGGAGGGAGACAAACAGATGGTTGGATGGAAAATGGGATGGCTCCTTTCAGAGACAGTCCAGGCTCGTGCCAGCTTACAGCATGCACACAGCCCTGGCCTGGCCTGGGAGGGATTCCTGCTGTTTGGCAGAGGGATTTTTTGCCTGCTCTAATCAGAGCCCCACACTGCTATTTTGGGATGTTTTTAGGTTTAGAAATCAACCTCAAGGCAGGAAAGTATCTTTCTTCATCTTGAAAACATCTTTTTAGGGTGCATTAAGGCATTAAGGTCTTCTGGTGTTTAGGGAGCATATTGGAGCTGGCTGCTGATACCCCAAAATGCTCTCTGGGTCTCGCTGTCCCCAGGTTTCCCTGGTGTCATCATCATGGTGGCTGCAGGACTCGTGCAGTGTTTGCATCCTGAGTCCTGTGTGCCTGACAGTGTCCCCCCAGGGTTTTCTCACAGCCCTGGGGATCAGGCAGTGAGAGTTCATGAGTCATGGAGCACTTTCTGCTTGTAGCTGGGACTATAACAGGTGGCTCAGGCAGTTGCCCCATGGGGGAAGAACGGCTGAAAATGGCTAAAACATTTGAACATCTTTGGCTTTTAAATAGCAAAGCCTGTTCCAGTGGGACTAATTTTACTTAGTTTCTTAGTGGTGATTTAAATAAAACAGATATAATTAATTCTGTAACTTTAAAGTAACAAAATTTAGTCAACCATAATGCACATTGGGGAAGGAAGGCTAAAGAAGATAAAGTAAATAAACAAGGTGAATGAAATGTTGAAGTGTCAGTGATGGCGTGTTGCAGTCTTATTTTGTTTTCCCTTCCCAAAAGGAGACTGTTGTAAAAACTGAAGGGAGTCAGAAGGATCTCGTCATGGCAATAATGTTGAAGAAGAATCTGCACATGAAATATCTGATTTGTTTTATCTGGCAGGGAATGTTGTTTCCTAGCAGTAGCAGATTAAATAAAGCAGGGGTTTGTGGATGGTGATATTACTGAAAACATGAATTATGGAGGAACGAAATATTTATTTTTCTGTCTGAAACATACCCCAGAGCAGTGCTTGGCAAATATGCTGATCTGATAATTATGAACCTCAGTAACAACAGCTAGCATCATCCTGAGGCTGGAATAGGACTATTAGGTCAAAACTCATTGAGCTGAATGGGTTTTTTGTTGGCATGAGTGGACTTTGGACAAGGTTCTGTTCTAAGCACAGAAAGCTGTACTTAGAAATAACACAAATATTAAGATCACACCCCAAGAGTTGAAAAATACTGGCCCATGATTGACATAGATGGGACTAGTGAGGTTTTCTTGTCAGCTTGCTGCTTGGAAGCTTCAGGGTCCTGTTGAGTTTTGGGTTTTTCTGGAGGTTAATCAAAAGCTTTGGAATTGGGTTTAAACTAGGTTATAGAAAAAGAAGTTAGAACCCCCCTGTGCTGGGCTGCATGCAGAGCCCCAGGGCAGCAGGTGAGGGGGGATTCTGCCCCTCTGCCCTGCTCTGCTGAGCGTCCCCTGCAGGGCTGCATCAGCCCTGGGATCCCAGCACAGGAAGGACAGGGAGCTGCAGGAGCCAGGCCAGAGCAGGGACACCAAGGGGATCAGAGGGATGGAGCAGCTCTGCTGGGAGGAAAGGCTGAGGGAATTGGGATTGTGCAACCTAGAGAAGAGAAGGCTTTGGGGTGACCTCATTGTGCCCTTCCAGTGCCTGAAGGGAACCTACAGGAAAGATGGAGAGAGACTCTTGACAAGGGCCTGGAGTGACAGGACAAGGGGCAATGGCTCCAAAGTGACAGAGGGGAGGTTTAGATTGGACATGAAGAAGAAATTGTTCCCTGTGAGGGTGGTGGGGCCCTGCACAGGTTACCCAGAGAAGCTGTGGCTGCCCCATCCCTGTCATTGTTCAAGGTTGAATGGGGCTCTGAGCAACCTGCAATAGTGGCAGGTGTCCCTGCTCATGGCAGGGGGGTTGGAACTGGATGGTCTTCAAAGTCCCTTCCAGCCCAGTCATCAGCAGAAAGAGGTTCAGTATAAACAACTGAATGGTGAAAATATGCACAGCACAGTTGCCAAATCTATGCTAGCAGAAACTGTAGTGCAGAAAGTAATTTTCCTCCTGGGCTGATGGTACTTTTTCCTTCTATTCCCTCACTGGAACTATCAGCTGTTGTACAACATTTTTATCTTTGCTGTCTGTTTGCTCACCTCACGTATGGCTGCACGTCTCAGAAGCTGCTCAAAGTACATCCCACCACATCATCCTGCTGAGCCTTGGGCTGTTTTTTTTCATGTCTGGCCCTGCCCATTGCCCCTTGGTGTGAATCATGCTGTTATTTGTGTATGGTGGGTTGGTTTTTTCCAGTTTTATATATATCCTGTCTCTCTTTAGGAGAACTCAAACAATTTGGAGACCATGGAGCTGACGCTTGTGCTCAAAACTTTGCTGTGTCTGTGCTGCTTTCCTAGATAGCACCTCATTTTTAAAATATAATCCTTGTCATTTTTTTAATATAATCCTTGTCAGCCGTGGGGTTTAGTGCCCAGGTTGGTGAGTTGCTGGACTGGGTTGTCTAGAAGGAGCCAAGCAGAGTCTGCTCTCACTTCTCACCCAGAAGAGCCCCAGCTCTGGGCACGGTGGTCAGCTCTGGGCACGGTGGTGACAGCTGGAATTTCTGAAGGTACCCACTTCATTGTGTTCTATGTGTTTGCTTCGTCTCTCCTTCCTCTTTTACTTCCTAATTCTTGAAAAATGCCAAATTTATACTTCATTTCAGGAGCAAGTTCAGTGTCATGCTGAAACCATGGGAATTTTGAAAGGCAAAAATATGTTTTGGTATCTGATTTATCCAGAGGCTTTGATTCAGGAGGCAAATTCTCTTGGAATGTTAAATGGAAATTTCATAAACTTGGCAGTTTTTACTGTAATAGGAAACTGCCTTCCTAACTGCTGGGCTTTAGGGGTATGCTTGGGTGGATAAATTAAAATTATTATCAGTCTTTCTGTGAATTGATGTCATTTTGGAGGGAGGATTGCTCTTCCCTGTCCTGCTGAATATGTATGTAGCTTGACATTGTAAATCAAAATCAGGGACCAGCAGCATCCTTCTGTCATATGGAAAAAAGGTGTTTCTCTTTCTGGCAGAATTGGGTGTGGGGTTTGCTCCCTAACTTAAATACTCATTGAGTCCTGAGTAAATTTATTCTAGGGCTACTGTATAACTGTGCTACACATGTGGCTTCAAAAAGAAAAATGATGTTTCCAGTGTGTGACTTAGGTTCAGATTAATTTGATAGTATAGATCCAGCCTGGTTTGAAATATCCTGTGGCTTTTCTTACTGACACAGCTGTGGAGGAGACTTGCCTGTGCAGGAGGCTTGGATTCTATCTTCTTATCCCTTCCTGATTAGAAAGTGATCCCACAAAGTGCTGTGTTTCAGGGCAGAGCAGTTCTCCATTTGCTTTGATTTCTTCCATTTCTCCTCTTTGGAGCTGCTGCAGCAGGTGGGATTGGATGCCTCAGTGATTTTTGCACTCATTAATAACAAATTTAATCCAATAGTTTAATGAAAACATTAATGACAGACTGTGGGAGCTGCCAGGAGGTGCCCTAGAGAGAATGTGGGGTTTGGAGTTACCAGTGGTGTAGCAGAATCTGGTTGTGGGGGTTTAAAGGGTGGAAACTCCAGGCAAACAGATGCAGAGTTTGATTTAGAGCTGTTGTGACAAATGGGAGTGCAGACTGAAGTTGCAGTCAGTGCTGCTTGGCCTTTCTCTGCTTCCCAATCAGGAAAGATCTAGGAACAATAAGGTCAAATGTATGTTTTGATTAGGCATCATTTTTCTCTCAGGAGGGAGAGTTGTATCCAACTGACATATTCTATTCAATGATGGATCAGGAGGGACTTGCTTGGAGACATCTCTTGAAGGCTCCAGTTCAGTAACGTTTGGCTGCTCTCCCCTTTCTGTGGCTGTTCCCTGCTCTCCCTCATCCTTTGGGAACATCCCTCCTCTCCTCTCCTCCCCTCTATGCTGTTCTCCCTCCTGCCTCTGGTAGCAAAATTTTCCCTGGCTGTTGCACATCCATAGCTCCTTACCGCCATGCTGCAGGTGCTGAGCTGGCATCAGGAGAGCTCAGGCTGGGATTTCAGCCATCCCTGCAGGAGGCACGGGCTCATTTCCTGGGCCAGGCAGCACATATGGCATCCCTGCTCCTGGCAGCTCTGAACCCTGGTCCCGCAGGCTCAGTGCCTCCTGTCCATTGCATGTCTTTCTCACACTTGGGGATGTTCCAGGCCCTTCAGAAAGATCCCTGTTAGCCAGAGGAGTTCTGGCTAAATGTGGCCAGCTGGTTGAATATTACATTCTTCATGGTCCAGGGAGCCTAAAGTAATTCCGGTGATGCAGCAGGAGTGGAATGGTTCCATTGTGGAGGTGGCATAGATTTGAGTGAACTAGTAGGCTTGTGAGGGCATTTCCAAGAATTATGGGTGGCACCTTTTCAAAGCATTCCCGTTAATGTGGTGAGGTCAGTACAAGTAGTGTGCTGTCAATAAAAGGTCCTATTTTGGAGCTCCTTCCTTCCCTCCCCCATCCCTCTGCATCATTTGTTTTTTAAAGGTCATGCTTAAGTACTGGGAGTCACAAATAAAGCTGGGAGTCACTGTACTTGGTGACTCCCAGCTGAATATTTTGTCTGGGATGTGGATTTGTGCTGTGTTTGGGGGCTCGTTAGTGGAAGCAAAGACAGGAGCGAAAAGGAAAAAGGCTGAAGAGGTTTTCTTGGCTGTGAGTTTGCATAGGATTTTGTGGGATATCTTGTGCCTCCTGCCAGGTCTGTGCTCTTTTTCATTTACTTTGGGGACTCTGGAGAGCTTAAGGCATCTCCTGGTTTTGCAAATATTTTCTTTTTGGTGGTTTTGGGTTGGTTTTGTCCCCACAGTGGCAGAGCTAACTGGGGACTCATCTGTCTTTCCCTCCTGTGAAGCATATGAGGGTCAGTCCCACTGCTGATAGTGTGGGGTGCCAGTGTTGGGATTGGGATCTCCTTTTTACAAGTTTAATAAAGCCCAGTGACTTGGATTTGCTGTCTGGCAGTGCCTGCATTTGTGAGTGTAGAGCATGGGCAAAACAAATGAACAGGAAATCAGGTTGCAGTGTTGTTTTATCCTACGAGGAATACAAGACGTGCAAAGGAGAACTATCCAGTGTGAGAGTGTGCCTGCTATACCATTAGTAAAGATTAATCCATTTCAGGCCTGAGTTAATGCTGCTCTATCCTGATGTTCCAAAATTATCAGAAGGCAGGTTTTTACTCTGTTAGGTCATTTCTTGAAATAGCTTAATCACAGATGCCAGTGTGTGGTCAGCTGTTGCTCTGTTTGATTTGCTCATATCAACTGATTTTATCTTTTCCCACCTATTAAGGGAAAAAGTGTAAAATTGTACAATAAACACAACAGTGAAACCAGTGCTAATTTCTCCCAACTTTTGGAGACGTGTCCAGCATGGGGGATGTTTCCGTGTGAAGAACAGAACTGCCTAATTTTTAGCAAACATTGCTAGGAATTGGCAGATCTCATCTTTCTTCAGTAGAAAACTGAAGGGAATAAAATATTGATTAAAAATAGAAATATTGGCATCACTTTGAAGCAGCTGTAGTGCTATTAAAACCTTTTTGTGCCTTTATGGAGAGATATATTTTTATTCTCAGAATTCTGGTGTCTTGTGCACTTCAAAATAAACAGCTAAAATAATATCCACATGATGCTATAAAACGCCTTTATTTGTGAGACAACAGCTGCATTTCTGGCGACAAATATCCTATTGTCATATCAGATCCCATGAAAAATCCACAGGGAAAAAAATCCCACCCTCTCAGAGTGCAGTAGGCAGAATCAAAGAGCCTGGAGCAGAGTTCAGTGCTCCTTCTGCCCTAGTGTGGACGTGCAAGTTCCCTTCTGTATGAAACCCCTAATCAGTTCACCTAAAAGCCATTGGGATCTGCTTAAATTAAGCCTAATTCAGGATTTGTCTTCTGCACAATCCTCTGGTGAAATGGAAGGATTAAATAAATAATACAAAGGAAGCCAAGTGCCTGAAGGGAGCCCACAGGAAAGATGCAGAGAGACTCTTGACAAGGGCCTGGAATGACAGTTTCACACTGACAGAGAGCAGGTTTAGATTGGATATGAGGAAGAAATTCGTTACTCTGAGGGTGGTGAGGCCCTGGCACAGGTTGCCCAGAGAAGCTGTGGCTGTTCCATCCCTGGCAGTGTCCAAGCCCAGAAGGGGGTCTGAGTAAGCTGGGATAGTGGAAGGTGTCCCTGCTCATGGCAGGGAGGTGGGGAACAAGGTATTTGAGGTCCCTTCCAACCCAGGCCATTCCATGGTTCTGTGATGTGTACTTCTATGTAATTTTCCAAAACTAACTTTAAAACAACCTGACCAAGTGGGGGTGGGGCTGAGATGCTGCTTTTCATGCTTTTCTTCCATGAGTCTCTCCTGAAGTGCCTCAACCCACTTCCAGGTAGGGCATGAATCTTAGGACAAACTAAGATTTGCTGGTTCTTTGGTTTTTTTAATCTCCCCTGGCTTTCCTGGATCAGCTGCAGAGCATTCAGAGCTGCCCTAAGATGTCTTTTTCCAGCATTAAAAAGTGTTGTTCCAGTACATCCAAGTTCTTTGGGTTCAGGATGAAAGCTCTCAAGGAGAGCAGCCTTTCTTCTTTCTTCCCAGTTTTTAGGTGCCCAGTGACTGTGTGCCCTAAGCCATAAGTACCACCTGGCCACGTGTAACTTTGTGGAGCAGATTTAAAATTCAAATATATTAGATGGTTATCTTTATCCTTGAAACAACTTCTCTGGACGGGGGTTATGGGTTTGTTCCATTTGCTATCTCATTTTATCCCATCCTTTTTTTTTTAGCATCTAGAATTTTTGGAGTCTGAAATTGTCACAGTTGTGACAAGTCCAGCTCTGGGAGCTGCCTGAAACTTCTCTCTCCTATCCCTTTTCCCTCCCCCAGGCTGGGCCCAGGTCTGCCAGAGGGACATTTTCCTTATTTGTGGACAAGCACAGCTGGGTGAGCTGCCCAGAGCATGCAGTGCTCTTTGCTATGATTCAGTCTTTGTTTTGCCAACATGTTGTTACTTTTTAGAGAGTGGATAGCACATCCTCCTCCTATCTTGGGATAATTTTATAAGGCAGCTTTTAATAGAGTTTCTTATATCTAAAGAACAGTGCCTTTACTGTGAATTCTGGAGTGCCTAAGAATTTGGAGGTGGAGAGTGGGAAAGAGGAATATGTATGTTTTTAATTTTCTTTTTGAAGTGAGTAATGATTTGACTTGCTCTGTTTCAGTACATGTTACCATGGCGATGACTGCAGGGACTACAACATCCTTTCCCATGAGTAACCACACCCGGGAGAGAGTGACGGTGGCCAAACTCACACTGGAGAACTTCTACAGCAACCTGATTATACAGCACGAGGAGAGGGAAACCAGGTATTGCTTCTGCTTCCTCTCACCCCTCTGCAGCTTTTCTTGCTGTTTGTTCAAGGGCACTTCGATCCCCAGAGATGGGACAGCTCTGGGAAGTTTTTCTCTATGTGGTGGGCAGGGAGTGAATTCCTAGAGGGCACAGGCTGTCTTTGGGGGGACCTGTGAACATCCCACTCACTAAATGGTCAAGGAGCTCCACTTCTGATGTTTTTGTGCAATTCACCTCATCAGTTATTTTGTGGAAACTGCTCTGTGCAGGGTGTTATTTTGCAGTAACATGTGAGGTTTCACCTTCTGTGTGAGGTTGGGGACCTCTGATTCCTCTGCATGTGCCCCAGGGAATGAACTCTGCAGAGCTGCTGAGGGGTGGGGAGCTTGGTTTGGGGTGAGGCCACGGCTTGTGGTGTCTATTCCTGCTCTGCACCATGGAGCTCATGCCAAGACTCCCAAACCCTGCAGGAGGGAGTGTATAGGAGAGAGGGAACAGGGCTGAGAGGTGTTTGATGAGATGATGGGGTAAGGAAAGGAGGCGAAGAGCTGGTGTGGAAATAAGTGGCAGCAAATAAATAAGGGGTTGATGATGGAGGGTTTGAGAGGCTCTCAGGTGGGCAGGAAGACTTTTGGGGATAATGTAATCCCAGTCTGTAAATTCTGCTTGGGTGGTGCTGCCTGGTACTTCTTGCATGGGAGTATGGGATGGTCATCACCACTCAGCTTCTCCCAGCAGTGCCCAGTCCCGTCTCTGAGGTGTGAAGTGCCACTTGAATTAGGTGTCAAAGCACCAAGTGTTTGATTATCATGAATCTTGTGTTGGATTGTCATTAGTGTGTGAAATTATCATTCCCCTGGTAATATGTTTTTAACTGAAGGGTTTTCAGTCAAGCAGCAGGGTTTCTCTCTTCGTCATATTTAGTCATTATTCCATGTAATGGAGTTGCTTCTACTTAGGAGAATAGACTGTCTATCAAGGGCCTGTAATTTAGAGGATCCTGCTGTACTTCCCAAAGTGCAGAAAGGCACCAGCAGCCTGGCTCCAAGCCTTTGAATTCTTGCCTGCTGCAGGGGGTAACCAGCCTTCAGAAAGCTGCACCCTGGCAGCTGTAAAGGAGCATCCTGTGGGTGGACAGGCTTTGCTCCCCTCTCAGAGCCTCCCAGCCTAGCATGGCACTGGTGGAAGACTTGGAGCTGTGAGCCCTGGCCTGGGCAGGACACTGGTGGGGAGAGGATGGTGCATCCAGGGGGTAGAGTTTAGTTGGCATGGGAAGAAGAGGGGCAGGACCAGGTGTGTGACCAAGGGGAGGTCATCACACAGAGGGGATGGAAGCTGGAGCTGGCTAGCATGTGGGAGATGGAGCTGGGATAGAAATGGTGAAAAAGACTATTTTTATTCTGGTTTGTAATCCTAATTGATAAAAACAGCCTTAATTCAACAAGATACAATCACTCTAATAACATACTTTTTCATATAGGTTTAATGCCTGATTCTGCAAGTACATAAGCATGTGCTTAAATTTGCTTCTACATTTTCCTCAGTTTTGTTCACAAATGAGTAACTGGGTGGAGTGGGGCTGTCTGCCTGCAAATTTCCATCTGAGGCAAATTCTTCAGTACTTGGAGTATGTGAAGCAAAGGTGTTTACTTGCTGTGGTGTTATGTTTGGTTTTAATAAATGTGCAATCCCCTGTTTTTCTCCTTGGCAGGCAGAAGAAGCTGGAAGTGGCTATGGAAGAGGAAGGCCTTGCAGATGAAGAGGTATATACTGCTTAAGTAATCTTACAAACTGCTTTGCTGTTGTGCCACTGCTTCAGATGGGCATTTGAAGAGCTCACAGAAACATCAGCCAGCATGACAGAAGGTTTTATTTTGTACATGAGTGTCACCCCATTAATAACCCATTTATATTAGGGAAGCTGGGAATATGCTTGACTGATACTTGGCAATAGCTATCCAAGGCTTTCATGCTACCTATAGTTCTTATGAGACATGGCCACAGCAAGTAGCTAGCAAGCTTTTTAAAGATTAAAATTGTTTGCTGTTATATTTGGCAAAAAAAAAAAAGTGGCCTGTGGTTAGAAGTGGGTAGAAAGCAAAATGCTGAACCATTTTTTCTTGATTTAAACAATAAACCATCACATCTTTGCTCCTTTTGGATACAGATGAGGAGGGATCTCAATATGGTTGCCACCTCTGAGAACTTTGGTCAATAAGTTGCTTTTCTGAGGTCATTACGCCATGTCTGCCTTCAGCGTAGGCTGGGAAATAAGTAGGAAGAGTGTGTCAGTCCTTCTGGACTTTTTGTGGCTCCTGTAACTCCTGAGAAGTGGGAATATGAGTGCGGATGTCTATTGCCATCTTGTGGCTTTAAAGGATGCTGTAATGCCAGCACGGAGTCTGGCAGGTGCCTGATCCAGGGACCTCCCTGGCAGACTCTGAGATCTCAGCATCTTTGGGTGCAGTATTTGTCTTCTCTTGGGGTGAATCCCAGTGACATTTTCATCAGACAAAATAGATGATGGCATTTGGACAGATTTTTCTTTCATAATTGAGTGCTTGCCTGCCATAAACCAAATGGATTTTGTTGTAGATCTGTAACCAGGTCCTCTGCTGCTTGCGAAGCTCCTTGTTGCCTGTTATCACTTGGGATAAAAGTTTCAGCTTTTGTTGGTCCTTCACACTGCCCAAAATGAAGAGTCCTTGCCTCAGGCAGTGACTTTGGCCTTGGGACTGATACACTTTGTTTGGACCAGTATGATAGTTTGTCTTCATAATTTTTCTTTTTATTTAATTAATAAAATTAAAATACCACCACCAACCAAAACAGGGTGGGAAACTGTGCCTGAGGCTTCTATAGAAAAGACCATACTCAAGGATTGTACTTTGAGAAATTCAGAAAGAAATGTAGGAGGAGAAGTTTTTCTCCTGCTGGGATTCCAGAGAACAACTTCCCAGGAAGGGAGGGTGCATATCTTGACTCTCTACTGACAAATGACTGACAGATTCCTGTGCCTGTGTCCTCAGAAAAAGTTGCGCAGGTCACAGCACGCTCGCAAGGAAACGGAGTTCCTGCGGCTCAAGAGGACCAGGCTCGGCTTGGATGACTTTGAGTCTTTGAAAGTCATAGGAAGAGGAGCATTTGGGGAGGTTTGTAGCATTCTTGCTTGAACAGGAGATTAAAATGGGATTGACCACTGTAATGAAACATTCTAATTACAATTTGATGAATTGTTTTATTGCAGAATAGCGGCTATTTGTGCCATTCTCCAAGTGTGATAAGTCTGGTGATTAATCACATGCATTGATTTCCCAAGGCTTCTGGAAAGACAGCTTCCCATCGCTTCCCACACTGATGTTGCCCACATGGCCCTCTGCAATTATGGATTTGCAGTGGCACAGCCCCTCTTGATAAACCTCCTTTCTGCCCTGTGTCACATCAGTGATTTCTCCTGAATTTTAACCTACACAGTCCAAGCTACCTGGAATTCTCTTGCCTGCTGACTTTTCCTAAAACAAAAACTGTTCCTCATTATTGTTAGTGTTGTACATGGTGCAAAATAATTTCTTCTTCAATATTTAACGTATTTAAATGTGTTTTTAAATATTTAACAAGAGAACTTTTCCATGCCTGGCAACTGGGAGCCTTCCAGTGGATTTCCGAGGCAGAGAAGACTGACTGAGTTCTCTCTCTTGGTAAAGGTCCGCCTCGTTCAGAAGAAGGATACAGGTCACATTTATGCAATGAAGATACTGAGAAAAGCAGATATGCTGGAGAAAGAGCAGGTTTGTGATCTCTAAGTCCCCTAAATTTCAAACTTACCCTTTCTAGAAAATGTTTTCTACCTTTGAAAGCCCCTACAATGGTCTGGCAGTCCAAAGAGTCTGTGCTGTTGCTACCACAGCACAAAAGCAACAGAAATTAGGAAATAAGGTCATGCAACTGCATTTAAAAAATACTTTCTTTACAATTAATTTGGAACAGTGACAAAGATTTTATTTTTCTCCCCTTATCAACACGGAGCTTATAGTACTGAATCTGCAAAACTGCATTTCGAGGAAAATACTTCTGGAAAAATAATCCTGTGCCAAAGTAAAAATTGAGGTATTTGATGTTTTTTTAAAGAAAACCAGCAGAAATCACATTGTTCATCATCATTGTCTTCCTTGGGTTTGCTTTATAGTTGGGTTAATCTTGTTGGGGGTTTATTTGTTTTGATTTTGTTAGTTTGGTTGGTTTTTGCTTTTACTTTTTAGCTAACAATTCACTGTGAGGACACAGCAAGTACTTTAGCACCACAAAGCAAAGAAATCAAGGGTGGGTATCTCAGGAGATAAAAGAGGAGCTTTTTCGTACTAGTCCAAACCTTACCCATCATTTGCACATCATTTCCCTGCAGTAGTGGTGCTTTTTTTCCTGGCACAGATTATTTTGTCTCCTGCAGCCCATGCCCTGAATTTAGGGAACCAGAGGAGCAGCAGGGCGTGCAGAGCAGCCAGGATTTGTGTGGTGCTGCCCCCATTTCAGAATCTGATGTGGGAAGGAGTGTGAGCTCATGCTCTACATTCAGTTTGAGACAGTGATCTTCCCTAGCCAGTGTTTATCTGCTGGAATTTTCATTGCCTGCCTTGTGCTGTGGAGAGGCAACAGAGGACACACGTAAGAAAAAGAAATCTTCTAGTATTTTTTTTCCCCAAGTCTGGTAGCACTGGGAGAAATCCTGGCTATTTTTAGGCAAAGTTTTCGTGTTGTATTTTAGAGCTGCATTGAGGAGTTGAGGGTGGAAAGAAGTACTTTCTAATGAGACTAAATAAAGCCAGATAAATCCAAGCTGGAATGTCTCCTGCAGAAGGAGAACCTTTGCCCCATGCAACTCTGTGACAAAATTAATGTGAAGATGTTTCTCACCCGTAGAACTGGGGAACAGATGCAGAAGACTTTTTGCTGCTTTTCTTACAGCTGTCAAGAATTATGTTTCCATGCATATGTCTCTAATTTTTCCTCCAGGATGAGGGTATGTTGTAGTGAAAACACATACCCCTCCTCCAATCTCCATTATTCTTAATTTCCGGCAAATTATGGGATAGCAGCTTTCCATGTGTTTTCCAAAACTTTAGCTGGAACTGGAATACCCTGAGCAAGGTCAGATATTCCTGAACTCACTTATACTTTTTCCACCAGCTTTGTCAGTTCTTTCTAACAAACGGAACCAGCTTAACAAGCTGTGCTTTGTGTTTCTAGAGAAACCCTAGGATCTTGTAAAAAATAATGGAAAATATGAGTATGGAAAGAGCTAGAAAAATAGTTCCTTTGCTAAAGGTCATGAAAATGTGCTGTAGGGCTAGGAATATAATGTGATGCTCCTTGTTGAAATATTTCAATATTTGTCCTTCAATAATTATTATTATTATTATTATTTTTTTTTTTTTTTTTTTTTTTTTTTTTTTTTTTGGGGGCCCCT
>VYZP01057722.1:9184-21339 GCA_013400635.1 Hypocryptadius cinnamomeus | reverse complement strand
TTTTTACTATTTGAATATTTTTGTTAACTTTATTATACAAAGGTACTGGAATAAAAGGAACATGCATCGCTTTTCCTGCACTGCCTATGTGTGGATAACGGTTAATTATGCCTCTCTGTACTGTGGCTTTGTTGGTACTGTAAACCATCTAATCCACCCAGGAGGGAAACATATCATTTGATGCAGCATTGGTGTTGTACTGCTCAGCTGGTGGGGTTTAGATATGCAGTATAAAGGAAACTGTCCACATTTGCAAACCTCTCTGAGCAGTTGCTCAAGGGTGTTCCATTTGTGGTCTGCAGATCCCCCATGAGTGTAGCACATAGAATTATTTTAAATAGCAGTGTCCTCTGGGCCTCTTTGTGTCCTGTGTGCCCTCTCTTGCCCTGAGTGCAGGACTTTATCAGCCCTTTATCATCATCCCTTTTGTCCCTTTCCCCACAGTGTGTGGCAGTGAGGCAGTCCCTGTGATCTGTTTACTGGTATTTCTGCTTTAAATGATGGTTGGCAGTATTGCTGTTAGAGGTGATGATGCCTGCTGGCAATTTCAGAAGGAAAAAGGAATCTGAATAAAAAGTATCAATATTTTTAGCAGAAGGGAAACACTCTGATAGGAAGTTTTGAGGAAATGGCAGTTTCCGAGACTGCATTCCTGCCTCTGCTCTAAAGCAGATCATCTTTGAGCTGCTCATAATTCAAACATTCTCTTCTCTCTGTGCAAAATGTGTTCTAGAGAAGTGATCAGATTGGTGCTTTTTCTTTTTTTTCCTCCCTGAGCAGCTGCAGGCAGAAGGGATCCTGCTTTAACCTCTCCAGAATCACAGCCTCTGCTTACATAGAGGAAACTGAGTGTCCCACTAGATTCAGATTCTCCAGTGGGCTCCTTTTCTTCCAGGATCTCCTCTTGGCATGGCCATGGGATTAGAAGGGATCAGCTGAGCCTGCAGCCCAGTTTCCAGGGACCACCTAAATGTTCTTGTGGCCAGTCTGCAGGATGGTGACAACCCGACAGCTGAGCCAGGTGTCCTTTCCCTGGGCAGAGGAAACAGAAGCAGAAATACCTCCATGTGCAGGCTCTGGTTTTGTTCATTAGCCCAGCAGCAGTTCAGGACTGAGTCGTACTCCCTAAGTAGTTTGCAATTATCTGGTCACTGGTGACTTTCTCTGCCTGTACTTAGAGCTTATCTGCTGGGCTTTGAATCTGTCACAGTACAGCAGAAATCTCTGCTGTCATTTTCTGTTCGAAAGAGATGTACAGCACTGAACAATTCCCCAGTGGCTGAACAAGCAGAGTCACTGTTGCTGTCTCCCTCCTCTGAACACCAATGAAAGGCACCTCAAAACCTCTGCAGCCCCTTCTGGATGGAGCACAGGATGTTTTGGCATACAGCAGGAAAGATTCCACTGGACAGACTTTTGTAGCAATATGGAAACTACTGTTATAAAGCCATTAGAGAAATATTTATTGCTGTTAGGCACTGTGGTATCAGCTGTTCTGAATTATTTGTATACTCTGAAAAACATACTGGGATGTTGATCTGTTGCATAAGAGCCCATTTGCCAGCAAGATTTCTGTGCACCAGTGCCTGTGATGGGCAGGTATTCTTCCCTGATCCAGCCAGGATCCCTGATCCAGCCTTTCCTCCGTGGTTTTGTCTCCCTCAAATCATCTAATATCTGTTATTTACACCAAACAGTTTCAGTCTTCAGCTCTTCAAAGACAAGTAGCCACTGCCTCAGGCCCACCCAGTATTAGAGCAAAGCTAAGCTGAGCTTCTGCCTGAATGCTGGACTGAAGTGGGAACAGCTCCTTGATCTCCCAGATTTGCTTCCCAGACCTGACACTAATTAACATCCCTGTACTGCTGTTGGGGCAAGGTCCAGTGTTGTTATTAGCCTTGTCAGTGTGCTGAGGCTCAATCTGTGACCATCCAAAGGCTGTAGAAAAACAATAACTCACTTAAATCCACCTTTCAGGAATCATTCTGCCAGTGCCCCAACAGCTGAGGCTACTCAGGACAGGAAATGCCTTTCCTAAGGCCTTGACTCCAAAACAGGGAAACTCAGGCAGGAAAAATCCTGAGATGCAAATTTGGCCTCAAAGGACACTGCTATTCAAAATACTTCTCATTGGTTTTAATTTCCAGTTTCATCCATGGGGCACCGTGTGCACTGGAATTGGAATTCCTGCAACCACCACCTTTCAGAAGAGCACAGTAACCCCATTAACATGACCTACAAAGAAGTCTTTGCTCAAACTTGTTGAGACAAGCTCAGTTTCATGGAAACTGCAAATGCTCAGTGATACTGATTTTTTTTTTCCTGTGGGACTTAGGGGAGGGCAGAGAAATACACACTTAATTTAAAGCTATCTATTAAACAACTATGTCTGTACATACTCACTGGTTTACAAACTTGGGAAAAAGCTCAACCCTTCTACTTGCAACGCTAAAGATAATACTAATTTAAAACTGCAGATGATTAATCATATCAGTGCTCACATAGGAGTTATATCCATAAGGAAGCAGCCTGCAGCCTATCTAGCATAAACTCCTGTATTGTGGTAGTTGAGTTTTAAAATTATTTTTTGTAAACATAGCATTATGTTAATCAGTAAGTCAAGTTAAACAATATTAACTACTGCTTTTAGGATAATATGGATGTTTTTAAAGGTGAAACTGGGGCACTGTACTGGACTAAAGAGAACAGCAGGTTAATCTACACTGGCTTTCAAAAAAAAAAAGAAAGGAAGTGCAACAATCTTTAATTTTGTTATTTCTATCTGATTCCTTTGGATGGTTGTGTGTTTTCCTTTGGCAACATTTGTCACTGTGCCATTTATTTTTCTTATTCTTGGAGTACCAAAGATCCTGAAATGGCTTGATTGCAGCCATGTGAAAATTTATTTTCTGGAAGCATGTTTTGTTAAACTTTTGTTAAAATGCTAAATTGTGTATGCAAATTGTTATCAGAGATTCGCTGGGATGTTTACCTATTCCAGCAGGGAAAACTTGAGTGTATTGATGGAAGTGGAGAGCCTGAATCCAAATTCTGGATTGGAATTCACTGAAAGTGGGGAGGAAGCTTGGATTGGGAGCTGCAGCTGAGCTTTTGCACTTCGTTCCATCTCCAATGAGCATGAGTGAGTGGCCTTAGGTACAGGACATCAGCAGAGGTTGTCTCATGTGCAAAAGGAGTTAAAAAAAAGATTGCCAGCATTCAGAAATCAAATGTTGTTGATACTGCATTTGCACTGTACAATTTGCCTTGCTGGAGAGTTATAGAAGTGTTATTTTTATAGGTCAGTTGTTCCCCATCTGAGCCGTTGGAGACAGTCTGGGATAAGGGCACCTGCTGGGGGAAGTTCAGCCTGGGGGGCACCAGGAACAGCACACAGCTCTGCTGTCAGCTCCTTCCCCAGGGCTGATTTTCCTCCTGTGCCCAGCAAGCAGGGAATGCTGCAGTCTAGCCCAGGTAATGCTTAGGAAGTGGTCTCACTTTCTCAATAACACAAACAATTACAGGTGTTGTAACACACTGTACCTTGTCCTTTACTGTTGGGATCTCACAGCAGCTCGTTCTTGGAATCAAAATGGCAACTGCTATATTTTTCCTAGACTGTTTCATTAGTTGTGGTTGGGAAAGTTACATAGAAGCATTATAAAAATTTATATGAGGCTTTTTACAGCATTTGAAAATAAAGTAGCATTCTTTTTGTAAAGTTGCAGTTTTTTGTTTCTTTCACCCTGGTGTACTGGATTTCTTTTCCAGAATGGGAGACAGTTAAGGAATTGAGATCCTGTTTGTGGATTCTCATCTTGAATTCCATGGACAACAAAACACCCCAGTGTTGTTACACTCAAAAAGAAAGTAGAGAAAGCAAATTTTGTTTGACTTACCCCACCTGCAGTCACATGAAGAAGCTACTTCTCAAATGGTTACTGATCTTCTCCAGAGTCTTACCTTCCCCATAGGCTGTAATTTATCCAGGAAAGGCTTCCAGGGGCAGTTGTGTCCTTTGATCCACTATAGAAGCCTTTCTGTCCTACTGTTCCACTTCTCCTGCCAAGTTCAGAGCAGCAGCAGCAGATGCATTGACAGTTGTGTAAAAAAATGATCAGAGTGGAGCAGCTGAAAGCCAAGAGAAGTGAGCAGACACTGCCTGGCCTTGTCTGGAGCCCTCCTGAGAAGAACAGGAGGACTCCCTTCCTCCACTCCAGAATTGCTGCTCTCAGTAAAGGGAAAAAATGCAACAGAATTTTTCAAATTCTATTTAATGGGATCACCCTTTTCTTCCCTTGACTGTGCATGATTGTATGGCAGAGCTACACATCATAAGGAAATATAGGTTTAGTTCTTTACCTCCTTTCATTACCAAATCAGATACTCCTCAGAAAAAGTGCTTGAATGGCAAATATGAAGACTATGCCTTCAGCATGGGTAAATCTCTTTCTAAATCTTATCTTAGTTTAGGGTTTATAAGACATACTGCAAATATCTACATTTTTCATTTCTTTATTCTTGTACAAAGTGTGCCTGGTACCTCAGCAAAACAGTAATGCTTCGGAAAATAAAAGGCTTTTTCTGACAATCTTCCTAAGGAGGGAGAAGGGAGATGTATCCAAAATGGTCTGTCTTGGGAGTGGGAGCAATAGTGGCTCCCAGCTCTGGACTAGGCAAGGATATATTTGCAGTTCAGGAAGTGCTTAATGTATTTGGAAATGTAGGAGGCTGTCAGGCATTGGAGGGGGCTGCCCAGGGAGGTTTGGAGTCCCCATCCCTGGAGGTTTTTAAGGAAGGACTGGATGTGGCACTCAGTGCTCTGGTCTGGATGACAAGCTGGATCCAACAATCTTGAAGGTCTTTTCCAACCTTCATGTTTCTGTGATTCCATTTCTCTAAGGTAATGTGATTCATCACACATGTAAATTTTAAATATTGGAGAGGTACTAAAACGCCTGTCCCACAGCTGAATTTCCCAAGGAAAAGCAGGTTCTAAGGATGGGTGCAGGCCCTGTTCCTTGTAAGCCATGCTGGTTCAGCCATGCCAGGCTCTGCAGCATGGAATGCCTGCTCCTAAAATCCACCAGGTTCCAGGTGCTTTAATATTGAGACAGCTGAAAGGCAAATTGGTGTGTCTGTCACACACTGAACTGGCACCAGGGTTTGGACATTTCATCACTCAGGAACACTGCTGCAGGGGGTGTGATGGGAAATTAATCTCTCCAACGCAGAGGGAGCTCATCCCTGCTGCCTCCTGTTCCTCCCAGTGCCACTCCTCAGGTTATCTGAGCCCTTGGAGGTCCCTGTTGGTGGGATTGAAGGCTGTGTGCCCCATCTATCTCCTTGTGCTGATAAGGGAATGAGCACAGGGTTCTCCTTTCCCAACCAAGCCCGAGCTCTGCTAGGAACAGTTTGTTTCGGATCTGAACTGATCCTCAGTGCCACATCTTGTTTCTGTACCAGCTGCTTTAATCGGTTTCTAGTGGGCCACCATCTGCTGCAGCTTCTCCCTCCTCTAGGAATACATGCTGGCTCTCCGTGCTGGCTCTCTGTGCTGTCCCCAGGCAGTTCATTTCCACTGGCAGCATCTCCTTCCCCTCCAGGAGCCTCTGCCCATCCTCCCGGCTCTAAAGACAAAATCTTTGCCCTTGCCTCTACATTTCCTGCCCTTGGAATTGAAGGATGAGGGTGGCTCATCAGCAGAGTGCTGAGCCCTTGGAGCTGTTGTGTAAAAGTGTAACCACAGCCCCTGCTCCACATCTTGCAAGAGAGACTGTAGCTACAGAGAGAGTGTTACAGACACATGGAGGTAACACCATTCCTTCCTTCCTTCCAAAGCTGTGTGCAGGATCTGCCCCCAGCGTAGCTGTACTAGCCGGGAGATGGAGGTGATGGAGCTCCAACAGGAGGCATATGCCAAGATATTCCCCCCGACCTCATCTGGGCATGTGCAGCCATGCACAAAACCGACTGGAAGTGGGAGCAGTGATTTACTGGGAGTGCAAAACTGCAACAGTTTTGGACACTTCATTTCCCCAGTTCTACTTCTGACTTCACTGTCTCTATTTAATACTAGTGGATGATCAGATAAGAACATCAGTGACTTTTTTGATCGGGACAGGGTGAAATCACTGGCAATCTAGACACACACGCCAAGATCTTCAGTCCATCAGGCTTTCTTTGAGGTCTCATCCAACTCCCATTGACGTCAGCAGAAGATCCCTTTCTAAAGCCGAAAGAAACCAGGAACAAGGATGGTCTTCAAATCAAACTGGCTGCTGATGTCATGCTTTGGTGTGCCTTACAAATGAGATGAAAAGATTTCCCTATTTATACAACTCAGCTGGTTGAAAAGCAGTGTGTGGAGAGGAGGCGTTTTGGCTTCAAACACAGTGGTGAGAAACTCGCATGGCACTTCTGCTGTTAAACAGAACAATATTATCTGGTTTTTAATAACCAAAATCAAACTAATGCCTTGAGGAAACTTTGCAAAATGTACGATTTATTTAAATGCCACTTTTAGGCTCTCATTAGGCATTCAGAAACTACCAGTTTCTGCCAAGAACAAAAAGGCTATTTCAAAACTGAAGTTCATTTTGTTTTTAAATCAGAAGTGGCACCATCAAATTGAGAGACTTTGGGGTAAGAGATTTATAAGCAAGTCTATTATTTTGCAGGCAAAAACCTTGCCAGACTGGACTCCAAAATTAAGCAGGCACTTTGGAAAATGTTAATCCTTTTGATTGCCTTTAATTTTGTTAGAAAATCACACACTAAATTGTCATCCTGCTGGCTCCAATACTGAGATTAGAGAAGGAGTGCAAGTAGGATTCGGATGCTTTTCTCAAGCTAAACTTGTTTCATCATGAAAGGAATTTGTCCATGATTCCCAGATGTCCAAGGCCAGAGTATATCCCTGTCACAATCCAGCTGGATACCACAGAACATAATCCATGCTCCTGGTATTGTGCCACCACAGCACAGTTCATTGCTAGTGAAACTTGATTTTTTTTTTTTTTTTTTTTTTTTTGGGTGCTGTTTTTTGCTTCTTTGAGGGGCTTCCATAGTGATTATTGAGCACAAATAATTTTAAACAGCTTATTTTTACTATTGGTCAATGACAGCATGATTATGCTATTGATATAATTTTTGAAGCTAAAGACTCTCTGATTTGGGGAAGAAATACTGCTTTAAAGTGACAGCAGATTTTACCAATACATAAATATAGAATTTTCAGCAAAGTCAGTAAATTGCTTGTGGTGCCCTTAAAAGTAATCCAGTGGCCTTCAAGCAGAATAAAATACAAATAACAGACTGAAACAGATTTTTTTTTTTAAAATATTAATTCTTGTAACTAGCTAACTCGTTCATATGTCCTCTACAAAACCACTCTTGATTCTGTACTTTCAGCCATATAAGACCACGGTCTGAGGGGAAACCATAAACATTTGTGTTCTGGGAGAGAAGGTTATGAAAAATCTGTTTGTACTCTCACAAAACTGAGTCACTTCAGTTTCCTGCTATTAAGTTTCAGCAGAAAAAAGTTCTCTGGCTCGCCCTGAACAGTCACCCAGGGGTGTTTTCGTGAGAAGTAACACAAGTCACCCTAATACGGAGAGTGACTCCCAGTGCTCCCTCTCCCAGGTCTCATCAGTGAGGTGTATGTGGGGTCAGCTTGGCTCCAGCAAATACACAAAGAAATCCACATTGTTGGGACAGCATCTCCCACATCCTGGGAAGCAACTGAGACATGCTATGCTTTGGATGTGATGGAAGAGGAAAAAAGGAGAAATAATGCAGACACTTTAACTGCTCAGTCTCAGGCTATTATATAACTTCCCTGAGGTTTGATTGTTATTTTTACCCCTTTAGCACATTGTTGTATAAGTTGTTTGGAGAAAAGAGGCTATCTGTGGCTTACATAAAGCATTCTGTTCCCTATTTTATTGGTGAAAGCTACTCAAGAGAAAGTGCTTGCCTTAAAATGGGGCAAAAATATCAAGTGTGGCCTACTCAAAATCAGTGCCTTACATAAATTGGGATCCTGCTTTGCCAAGACTGGAGGCAAACTGTGCTATAAACACCAGTTACAGTCATGTATTAAAGGTTCAGTGAAGAGCCCAATCATCGCCTTTGAATAAGAAACGTGTATGATAAATGACGTCTCAGATCTGTGTTAATGATCTGGCAGCCCTTTATGTTTGCAGGAATTATCCAAGTGCCGGCTGACATGACACTGACCATGGAGGAGGAACACGACAGGCAGAAATACTGCCAAGAGAGTGATCTGATTTTCTGACCTAGTGCCAAAAACTTCCGCAGTGAATTGCAACTGCACTAAAAAATATGAAACAAATTGTGAATCAGGTACAGTAGTTCTATTTCTAGTGAGTCAGTTAAAAAAAAACCAAAGATTTTAAATGTCCTCATTAATGTTCCCATGTGGAGAGAGTTTTTATTTAATAGCTGTTTAGCTATTGAGCTTGTTAAAACAGTTTCGGGGAACTATTTAAATGTTTAACTCCTTGAGCTTTATAACAACAGCCATCTTCAGTTTTCTGTGGTTCCTGAGTCCCTGAAACATTTTCAGTCAGTGTGGCTGACTCACTTCTGAAATCCCCTTAGCATTTGGGTGTCCACTGATGATGCAAACCTGGAGGAGGGAGCTCCCAGCTTCAAAACTGGGGGAAGACAGTATTTTAGCAGGACAAAAGATGACAAGCTTCCTGGAAATAAATCCTTAAAATTTTTTCTCAGTATCAGTTGTGGTATATGAATAAAATAAGTGTGCATTAATGCTAGCAGTTTTCTCAAAGACAGCAATAGCATCTTAACTGATTATTAGCTCTGTCTTCTGTTTTTTATTTCATTTAGGGCAGAAAGGGTTTGTAATTCCTTCTGTTCAATGCAAACTCTGCAAGACCAGCTGAACCCATCATGATGGAGATATACATATAAATATATATATATACATATATATATATATATTGTTGCAGTAGTAACAGTGGGATTACATAGAACATAAATCTCTAAAATGAAAAGTCAGATTTACAAGGGAAAAAAGCACCCTATGAAGAAGTGTGCATTGAGACTGTCACAGAAGTACCATGGGATTTCTTCAGCAGCATCCCCAGCTGGGAGCCACGATTCCCTGGCCTCTTCCCTGGAATATTCTGTCAGAGCCATGCACCCACTCCTTCTACATGCTCTAATCCTTGGGCTCTGCCATGGGCAAGATGCTGAGCTGCCCACTCCCACACAGACAAGGAGCTTCCACATCAGATGGGAAATATGCTGGGAGCTTCCAATTATAAAAGATGTCACGAATGGAGTTCAGGATTGCATCTGAAGAACCATCCTCAAGATTATAGTTTGGAGTTTAGACAGGTGAATTCTGCCTACATCTCTGAAAGCTATGAAGGAAACACATGTTTTCTGGTTGGTTTTTTTTCTTCTCTTTCTCAACTCTACCTAAGTAGGTGAGTTGCTGATTTTCCACCACATTACATAAAATTAATAGCTGTTGGAATGCATTTGGCTCGCAGTGTTTTGTGAGGATTTACTTTCACAAGCCCTTAGAATCACAGAATCATTTTGCTTGGAGGAGACCCTGAAGATCATTGAGTGCCAGCACTGCCAAATCCACCACTAAAACACATCCCCTAGTGCCACATCCACACATGCTTTAAATACCTCTGGAGTGGGTGACTCCACCACTTTCCTGACAGACTTTTCCAATTCTTCAATGAAGAATTTTGTCCTAATATTTAATCTAAACCTTCCCTTGCACAGGTTGAAGCTGTTCCCCCTCATCCTATTGCTTTTTACTTGGAAGAACATACTGATGCCAACTGTTTTTTCATGTGTATTTAGTCATATTTTCTTACTTTTAGAAAAGGGTGTGTTCGTCTCAAGAGTCTGCCCCCAGATCTGAAAAAACTGATTCCTTGTCTGCAGCTCTGAAGACATAAATTTTAACTTAGATAGTGACCACTAGAACTGATGATGAAAGAACATAATGTCTTTTGCAAAATATTACAGTTACTCTTGCCAGCTCCACAAGATCCCCATTACTAATAACAGACAGGGGAAAGCCCCCAGAACAGTGGGAGAAGAACACCTGCAGAAGGAGCTTCCTCCACACACACATCACCAACTCTGCATCTCTGGCCTCACTGGTGAGCAATACCATCTGTACTTTAAGTTCTCTTGTGCCTGAGTTCATAGAATCACAGAATATCCTGAGGAAGGATCACTGAAGTCCAACTCTTGGCCATGCACAGACACTCCAACAATCCCATCCTGTGCCTGAGAGTGCCGTCCAAATGCTTCTGGAGCTCTGGCAGCTTTGGGGCCATGACCATTCCCTGGAGAGCCTGTTCAGTGCCCCAGCATCCTCTGGGGGAAGAACCTTTTATTGATATCCACCCTAACAGCTGATACACCCTGACACAGCTCCAGCCATTCCCTCGGGTCCTGTCCCTGGTCACACAGAGCAGAGTTCAGGGCCTGCCCCTCCTCTTCCCCTTGTGAGGAAGCTGCAGAACTGCTGTGAGCTCTGACCTCATTCTGCTCTTCTCCAGCTGAACAGACCAAGTGCCCTCAGCTGCTCCTTGTGTGGCTTCACCTCCAGGCCCTTCAGTATCATCTCCATAACCCTACTTTGGACATACTCTGAGAGCTTTAGATTTTTCTTATATTATGGTGCCCCAACACAGAGAAACAGGACCTGTGCAGCCCATGGAGATGGCACAGGTCAGGATTTGTGTGCTTGAGCAAAAGCCTCTTCTATCTGCAAGTGGAACTGAGTGGGCACAGGCTGCACCAGCATGGGGCAGGACAGTGACAGAGGCTCTATCAAGTGTAAGAGGCACTGCTGAGGTCCACTTGTGTTGTAGAGGTTTCATTTAATTTCACAGACTGGTTCTAGTGGGATCTGCTGGAGGGAAGGAATGCCTGGGAATAGCTGGAACACACTAATCTTTTACAGATGCACCTTGAGGTCTTTGTGCACAAGAAACACTCCTCACTAACACCAGCACTCCAGGGTGTGAACCAGAGCACTGTGACAGGCAGATTCACTTCAGAAGTGTGTTCCTGGTACTGCCAAAAACGAGCTACAGCTCTGCTAACACACTTCAGCACACTTGTGAAAGTTATCCCTATTTTCTGCTACTTTTCACTGATAGATGGGACTGCTCTCTGACCACTCACAGAGGCCTCTGCCAACCAAAACTATTCCAAGATCCTGATGCTTCCTCAGATGAAGCATCCTCTGTACAGCACCCAGAGACAGGAACATCAGCCCTGCCCAGCCCGGGGAAACGGGCAGGGCGCCAGCCCGAGTGTTGCAAAATCGGGAATATGTCAAGATTATCTTAAATCAGGATATTCTTTCATGTAAGATCTTCGTATATTTCCAAGCCTAACCAGCAAGAATGGATATATAACCATTGGAAGAGGCAGCTGCCAGCATCCCTTATTCAAGGACATCCTAGAACTAAGATGTTTTAAGGATGTAGTAAATCGGTGTTGATGTATGTCTGTGTATACATTGCTAACTTGGCAAAATACTCCAGGTCGATCACCTGTCTGTCAAAAAGACCCTGCCCGGGTGAAGACATGCATAGAAGTCAGTTGCATGGAAATTTACAAGGAAAATCCTAAACAACCCTAAAAGAGTTGCTGTGCTTGGAAACTTACTCTGAATTTCCATGTATAAATAATGGCATGAAAACGCCGGCGGTAGTGCTTTATTTGCGGTATTACCACAGAGCACCCAGGCTGGGGCAGCTCTGAAATAAGCCATCTGTGTGTCTCTCGAATAATTGCCTTTTACTGCACTCGTCACTGAAACTCTTGGGTCGTTGCACGCCGGCGATCGAACCTGACCTGCGGCGCCACCGTGAGGGGACGGGGACTACGGCGGCGCCGCTAGCGCCGCATATCTCGCGAGAGGCGGCGCGGGGTCGGGGCGGGAACATGGCGGGGCGGGGGCGCTGAGGGGCGGTTGGCGGGGCAGCCCGCGGTTCCTCCTTGGCGCCGGCGGCTCCTCCTCTGCTCACCTCAGCTCACCCCCTGCATGCCGGCGGTGCTGGGGGCGCTGTGGAGCGGGGCACGGGGCCGCCCGCCATGGCCGAAGCAGGAGCGGG
>VYZP01057717.1:1175-39922 GCA_013400635.1 Hypocryptadius cinnamomeus | reverse complement strand
TCCACTGCCTTACTACAGCACTAAACCTATTCTGCCTGCTCAAAGTGACATGAAAAATAATAGTAATCAAAACCTGAACTTCGACTGGTCCAATGGACTCTCTGCTTCTGTGGCCTTCCAAGCCCCATCCTCACCACAGATGGGTGTTTGGGGTCAGAATTAAATCCTGATAGACACACCCAGAGTGGGATTCTGGGCAGATGTATTTGTGACTAGTGTGGACAAACACTTGCAAACAAATACACAATTTCTTCTTGGAGACTCAGAGAAAAGGGGACTTGTGCTTTATGGATGTAGTAGTTTACACTTGTGATAGAATCTGCAAATGTAAGCTCAAGATTGTTTGCAGAGCTGCTGTTTGGGAACAAGCAGGGTTACATGGCACTGACCTAGTCTGAGTTTGAAGTAAAGTAGCTAATAAATGTGTAAAAGGTTTCCAGATCAGCAGCAGCACCTTTATTTACACCATTTCTTGCAAGACAGAGCTATTGCTGCAGGTGTAAACTACCTCATCCACTCACCCACACCAAAAGACTTTAAGTGTCTGCATTTTAGGCTAATTTCCTCTCTGACACAGATGCAATCTATGTACTCAGTGGCCTCCTGCTTCTATCAGGTGCTAAAAATTTTAATCTCCTCTTGCCTTGCTGCCCAAACCTTCACCCTCCTTAATGATGCATATGTGCTGTCACTCCTTCCTTGCAATTTATTGCAGGGAGTGAAATCTGGAAAATATCTGTCTCCCCTTATTTTCAGTGTCTCCTGTGGGCTGCTCCTAACAGTAACTAGTCAGCACATCTCGCTTCACCCCACAGAAAGAGCAGAAGGGCCCAAATGCAAGAAACCAGAAAGTGCAAGATGGTCCAACAATTGTGAACGGTAATTTGTCAGGGCAGACATGGAAATCCTGAAATATTAATAAAATTAACCTTTTAAATTTGATGAAGCTGAACGCAATGCATCAGGAGAAGCAATCAAAAATTGCTTTAGTTTCCTGGATACGAAAAAAGCAGTAGTTCTGTTGGTGACCTGTGTGTGATACTCCCCAAGGAAAAGGGGAATTGCTGGGATTAGAGATCAATTGTAGGAGGTGAAAGAGGAAGATTCATATTAAAGTTATGAAATGAAGTAGAAGGACTTCAAGCCAGATGTGAAATTTTGCAGTATTAAAAATCGAAAGAAAAAAATTTGGGTGTAAATTTAGTTGATGGTGTGACTAAAAAGCAGGTGTTCCAAGTGTCCCTCCTTCAAAGCCCTCCCGCCTGATACCCACGATAGCTGATCACACAGGTGGAGGGACTCTCACAGACACAGCAAAGTGCTCAAAAGCACTTGCACAAATAATGTTCGTCCTGAGAGGACCAAGGACAAATGTAAGTAAATAACAATTCTTGGCACACAGGTAGAGCCTGAAGTTGCACAGATGGCTACATTTGAGCCCACAAGCACATGGAAATAATATCAAAGTTCTTCAGTTTGTTTTATGTGTTAGTAGATTAGAAAACATTATTCAAACTACATTTGGAGGAAGCGCAGACACAGCAGGAATCTGTTATAAAATTGCATTTTGGAAGTTTATATTAATTTAGAAATGTTACTTTTGGTAGAGTTAGGAGAATAATTGAACCCTTAAGGCACTGTAGCCTAAGCAGACACAGAGGTTTGAAAATTATTATCTAGCAAAGCTAGGTGGTAGCACCGAGATGCACCACAGACTGCTGCTGTCAGTCCTCAATGAGGACACAGGAGCTCTGTGGTGAAAAAGAGCTTTAGAAAAGTGAGCTGGAGGTGAGGCAGGAGAGGCAATACCTGCTTCTTTCTAGTGAAATGCTAGTTAGTTACTGGCAACTATTAAGTGCAAACACCACAGTCTGGGGAGGGGTTTGGTTGTGGGGTTTTTTTGTTTCTTTTTAAAATAATCCTTTGCTTCATTAGATAGTTGTTTTTCTACTTACTGCAACTGGTTTTTATGGTTTGTGGAGCCTTTGTCACTCCTGCTCTGTCTGATGTAGTATCATGTTCCTGGAGGCTGCCTCCCACCATGGCAGTGGTAGCAGAGGGGAGTTCTGTATTGGCTGGTGGACAAGGAACAACTCCTGAATTAATTTCAGTGCCATACCTGTAGTGTTCTTTTTCCTTTTTACATGTGGCAGGACCATCTTTTGGGATGCCAACAGGAAAAACAACTCCAAAGACAGAGTGTCTTGAATGACATTGCTATCCTCATATTCCTGTGCAGTAACAGCAAGCCAGCCACAGCAACCCTGCCAGATGTCCCCACAGGGATATGGGCTGAGATTTGAGCCTGTTGCAGAGCAAGGAGCATCTCTGGTTGCTCCATACCTATCATCAGTTTAGCTATGAGATCCTGACAATCTCAGGTGTTAGAAGGACCATAGCAGGGATGTAGGAGTCAATGCAAAGTTCCCAGCTGGCTGGAGAGTTCTCTCTTGGGCATTATTATCTGTTTAGCCAAGTTGCCCCTGTGGTTTCACCTCTGTGTGTCATTCTTCACTGGGTCAGGAATGAGGCCTCTTAGCAGTTGCTAAATATTCTCAGAACAAGGCCCTGAGCCAATGTTCATTCAATAATAATAAAAAAATTGTCTCTGACAGCAAGCAAAGCACATGAGTAGCCTCCTTCCTGTGAATTTAGGTTCTGTACATGTGACTTTTCTTCATGCCTGTTTTGTAACTCTGGTGTTTGTATGACTTTCACTGGACCTATGCAGTGATTTTTGTCTCACTGTTTTAAATCAGACTTTGTATATAAGTTGCATTTCTTCATTGTATCAGGAAATATGTTTTAAATTTTTAATAACTGTCAAAATAGCAGGACATCAATTAACTTGTGTTTACCCCATAGGGGATGATTCCTACTTGATGTTTACTACCAGCTGATGCTAATAAATATGCTTTGTTCTTGTCTCACTTTACAGTGGAACAACTGACATCATGCTAGCTCAAAATCAGCTTTTTGGACACAACTGGGAGTGGAAGCCAAGAAAACTCTTCATGAAATAGTTATCTGTGAAGATGCAGACAAATAGCTCCTAGCAGGGATGAATTGCCATTAGGCAGCAAAACAGGAATTTTACAATTCATGAAGATTTCCTTTACGTTTTTTTTCTTTAGGAGGTACCAAAGGCAGCCTAACAAGCATTGCAGAAGGAAAAAATAAAAATAGGTAATTGCAGAAGTTGAGGTTTTATACACACTGAGAGAGAAATTCTGGCATGTTAAAGGCATGCATTACTGTGCTGTACGTAACCCCTGGGAGATGAGCTGGGTGCATGCTGCATGGATTGTGTATAAAAGCTGAAGCTTTTTAACTGAAATCAATAATGCATATAGAAAAAGTGACTGGGAAACTGTGGTGAGCAAACTGCTGACCTACATGCACATCTGAGTGAAGTGGTATTTGGTTGGTCTATGTTGTATTTGAAGTGAAGAGCAAAACATTTTACAGACAAATAAAACCCAACCAAAAGGGTTGGGTTTTATTCATTTTATAATCTCTACCACTCTGATACTGTAATAAAAAGGCTACAGCCTCTGCTCTCACGTAATCCTTTCCCAAATTTAAAACCATTAGGTTTTATCTTTCTATGCTTTCCTTTTGAGAATAGGCATCTTTTACCACCAGAAACCCTCAGTTTAGCTCAACATCCATTTCAGTATTGACTGATCCTGAAGAAGTCATCTATTCCAGGCCAGAAAAGCATTGTGATGAACCATGGTGTGTGTACTGGGGTGGCATTGTGATGAACCATGGTGGGTGTACTGGAGTTGCACCATCCTTGGACTCAGAGGCAGGAGAAACAGGAGGGGATGCAGGAGCAGGTGGGATCACAGACAGGCTCTCCACTTTGCCAAGAAGGGCTTGGTGGTATTGGAAAAGAGGCCATTACTTGTATAAGGGGTGTAAACCTTTAGTGGCTGGAGTTCCAAATCCACACACAGCTTTCCATTAAGAGCATTAAGGTATTTTGTCTTGGCAATAGTGAAATACCTTTCCTTTGACCCCTCACCAAGTCCTGTATTTAGCAGAGTTGTAAGGCATCGGTATTAAAGCATGCCCTAATAATAGAGGTTGCAAGTAAAAGTGACAGAAGTATCAAAGGAGGATCTGGGTGTAATTAATGCTCCACTTTTGTTTTCTGAACTAGTACATCCTGCTTGCTAGAGAGCCGGTATTCAAGAGCTGCTGTGCGAGCTCAGCCGTAGGAGTGTACGGGGATTGCAGAGCTGCTGTGTTGTGGGCAGGATGTACTGCCTGGAGAAATGTGCTCCAGGAGTCTGTCAGCCTGAGATGATGGGGGAAATGAAGATGAGAGTGCTTTCTGGGAAGGTAAATCTGGGAAGGAAAATAAACCTGTCAAAGAGAAAAAAAATCATCTAGCAATTGGTGGTGCTGGGAAAGTAACCTAGAGACTGAGAAGCATGCAGGAGAAAAATCAGATGGTGTCATGCAGCTGAAAGAGATAAGAGAAAGACAGAGCAGGGAAAAGCCCTGGGAGTTGGGAGAAAGGGAAAGAAGATAAAAACTTCCAAGATTTATGGATATTATGCACCTGAAATTCATTTGTTTGCCATTTGTCTGCTACATCTGGAAAACAGTTTGCTTTTAGTAGGATACTGCTTGTAGAGGGATAGGATTTTTCTCTAGAACCCCTGTAAACTACTGCTACAATGAGAAGATTTCACAGGCTGTTTTTATTTTGGTATGTTTATTCCACCCATATTTATTGCTGAAGATACCTTTCCAGTGACATCAGCATCTGAATTAAAGGTACTGGGAGGATGCCATGATTCTTTAACAATGGAAGGGAAACATTTGGACCCAGGAATGATTTCTGCAATGCACAGATCAGGAAAAATGGCATTAAGATGCAGAAGGGCTGAAATTTCCTGTGCTAGGAGACCAGGGCAGAAGAATACAAAATGACTGGATTGCTATATTGCATTTTAAAAGCTTAATTCCTAATTCTTGCTGGAATTTGGCATAAGGGTTGTGGCTTAGGGAGCTTGATCAAAAGAAATATTGTGTTGATATAACAAGAAAATAGGTGCAGAGGGGGCAATGGAGGGGACGAGTGACGCACACACAGATGGGCCTTGGAGAAATGGCACATTTCAACCCTTCCCTGATTGTCTCCCAGCCACCACTCCATCAGGATCTTCCCCTGCCCTCCTCATTTCATCACCTCCAAATTGTGCTCCCTGACAGCTATGAGAAGGGAATCAATCAGAAACTCTGCTCCTTTCAGCTGCAGCTACTGAAGCCATGCAGGGCTGAGATCTGATTGAGGCATTGTTGAAAATAGCTTTTGGCTTTCATCTGAAACCACTATCCTCACACTCAATCAGTGAGAGCAGGTGAACTGTGCATGTCCTGTTATGTCACTCAGGTGACACAATAGGTGCTGGAGAAGCTGCATTTACAAAAAGGAATTTGCTTTGAAAGAGCACACAGAGCTGTGGCATGGGCTGTCCTGCAATACATCACACAGACAGCAATAGTCACATCCAGTATATTATTAACATGTGGAGGGTTTTTGTACTTAAACAACAATTTTTAAACTATTGCCTATAATCGATCCAGGCTTTCAAATGTTATAAAATACTTCACAAGTATGTTTTCTGCTGTCACAGTTCCACATAAATTCCAAAGCAGCTAAGTTTGTTCCTTCAGTTTTAACACACAGGACAGGTTTGTAGAGGGTCTCAACATGTATCTGTAAGTGAAGTAAAATTTTCATTTTATTGCTATGAATTAAATCCCATAATTTAATTTGTTGGATATTTGCAAAAGGTCAGATCGATGTCAGCAATCTCAGCACTGTTCCAGGAGCAGTGCTACTTAATAAAGTAGGCAGGCAGAACGTTGTTTCTATGGATTGTGCATAAATAGCATTTAGAATTTTTTTTTTTAATTTCCTGTCTGTGGACAAGCTGGATGGAAAAAAAATAATAGCCGAAGTTGTGTCCTAAGTTGTTAGGGTAAACCATTTCAGGCAATAACTGAGTGCAGAACATGGATCTGGGTCCTGGAACTCACAGTATATTTCTAATTTAAAATCATTCTGTAAAGAGATCAGATTTTCCTGATTAAAAACCTTGAGAGGGCTTATATTTAATATCCACATCTACATTCCACTCTGGGCCCAAATTTAATCTCTGTCTAATAACAAGGTTTTATAATGATATTGATTCAGCTAGAAGATAGAAACATCTCCAACAGGATATTTTCACAAACCAAAATAAGTGATGTAACTTCTCCATCTGAGTTCCGCAGAGCAAAGGACAAGACCTGAACACCCACACTCACCTGGGTGCTGCACAGGAAAGAGACTGGATTCTTGCTCAACAAAGCACCAATAATTACACCATTCAAACCTGTTCTACTCTGTGTTCAATCTGTTTACAAGTATGTGTAGTTGGAGAAAAGAGCTGCTCCAAAGTTCAGAAAAACTGTTTTCTGACAAAGCCTTTCAGCCCTTGCTCGTTGTATCTGCCCTTTCTGCCATTCTGCACCCGATGCCTTTATTTCCATGTTGGCAGTGCTGTGCCTGAAGTGACTGTGAAGGAATTTGTGAAATGTGACTGCTGTGGGCACCAACTTGTGTCTTCAGTCCTGCCTCTTCTGTAAAACTCCTCTTTGCTTTACCCCAAGCGTTTATCCCTGTGCTTCCACAGGGGCCTTTGCGGCTCATCTTAGACCCCAACACTTGCATATGTGGATGCTTTCAGCTGCACAGAAGAAAGCCATTTCTTTGTCCTTGTTCTATGGGGTTTATATAAGTGAAAAATACATTAAATTATGTTAATTTATGTTATTGCCTGAGTGAAGAAAGCATTCTACCCAAAAAGCCAACGATATTTATTTTAATTTTATTTTTTAAAAAGAAATTATTTTACTTAAAAGCATTAATTTCACATGGACAAGCCCATTCTCGCCACTCCAGAATACCCATGAGTGTCACCAAAATTATCTCACATGTATTAGCTCAGCTAAAATAATGTGAAAAGATACTACAAATATAACAGAAAGATTTTTGCTTATGAGGCATAGCTAGTGAAGTGAAGACTGCATTACATATACTCATGTTTGAGGAGAATCTATTTGCATCTTGGAAATATCTTGAGATACTCAAAACTGCATGTGAAAACTGAGCAAAGCTGTTGATGTAGAGGACACCAATTTTTGCAGTGGAATTTATTACAAATAGAGCAACATCTAAGGCTTTTCATAAAGTCCTTTATCTTCAGAGCTCTCTTCCTCCTTTGTACTTTTGAAGGAAAGTGATTTAACACTCATACAGTGATAGCATCAATTTCCCATAAAATTCTTGCTGTGTTTACTGTCAGCTGAAGTGTTTCATTAGCTCAGGACTAAATGGCGTTCAGCTGATGCCACAGTCACGTTCCAAGACCAGACAATTCACCACTCATTGCCCCCCCTGGTGCAGCTCAGGGGGGTGCAGATGCAGACATGTGTGTGTAAGAACATTTGGAGAGGGAAGCCCTTGTCGTTTTCCCCTCCTCTTCATCAGCAGCCTCTCCCCGTGTGGCGGGGGGCTTTTGCCTGGCACAGCAGGTGAAGGTGGCTAGGAAGGCCATGCGGAAACGCTTGTTCATGAAGCAGTAAATGATGGGGTTCACGCAGGCAGAGGTGTAGGACAGCAAGTGGATGAAGGAGATGGGAGCCCCCGAGAGACGCCGGTCAGCGGAAGCCGTGTCGAAGGCTCGCCAGGCATTGACACTGAAGATGGGAGTCCAGCAAATGAAAAACAAAACCACTATCACCATCAGCATACGGATGACAAGTTTCTTGGCCATTAAGTTGGCAGAAGAGCTGTTGCTTCTCACTCTCTCTATTTTGTTGTGGCTCATAGCAGAGAGCTGTTGCAATGGCATTTTCCTTTTTCTTTTGGTTTTGTTGAGGTAACATCCATCTCCATCCTCATATTTGGCGCTGCAGGTACTTACTCTTCTTTCTGTACATATAAAGTGCTCTTTAAATAGTTGGCAAAATATCTCTGAACAGTAGGCCAAACAAAAAATGAAGAATGCAATCTAAATCTAAATAAACAACGTAATTCATAGCTGAGCAACAGTTGCAAAGAAAGCACTGGCCTGCTTCTGAGTCAGTCATGTTATCGGCTGCTCCGAATACACTGTCGCCCAATGCTCTCACATCTTACCTCTGTACAAACTGATGCAAAAGATGTAAGAATGTTGCTTAGTCTAGTATGGACAGAAGATAGTTTTCAAGGTTATATGCTTCTACTCTAATTTGACAATTTTCATTGTGACATTTATTGACAAAAATGGTCCTCATCCATGGCCAGAAAAAAACTTGGTATTTCTATAATAAACAAATTAGAAATTTAACGTATTCTGCCCAGAATCTTTGCAAACAAGCCATAGGTAAGGTTTATTTGCTAACAGCAGAGTAACTGCAATCAGGAAATGTGGCTGGCAAGTTCATGACATAACTGACCATAACAATCACTTTTGCAAGTCGAAAGCTTTCCTTTTACTAGCCTCAAAATGACTGCTCATATCTTCAACTATAACTTTAAAAAGCCCACCCCAAAGCAAATTGTTTTGTTACCTCGTGAAGATTTCCTTTGGCTGGCATCAAATTTTATTCCTCTGTAGAGTTCCAAAGAAATTAGACCGTACGCAACCATCATTATAATCCCAGGAATAAGAAAAAGTGTGAGTAGCAGGAAAGTGTACCTAAGGAATCAAAAGACACACTGAGAATAGGGTATGGATATGACAGTCTGGTCAGAGAGGGAGAAAGCTAGATAAGCTTTCCCATTAATTGGTCTGGGAAGCTTTAGGGAGCTGGAAAGAAAGAATGGTAAACAAATGGTAAACTATCTGCAGGTGGTGTTTTTAACAAGTTGTTTTTCTCATAAAGATGTTTACCCCAAAGGGTGTCTTCTTAATTAGCCAATCATGTGAAATGTATTGATTAATTGACCAACCAGGTCCACCTGGATCAGACCAGGGTATAAAAGGAGGGGTTTCAATAAACTGGTTCCTTTAGCCTCTTAGCCTTCTGATCTAGAGTCTGTGTCACTTCATCCATTCCTGACTCAACAGTGGGAATGGCAAAAAACCAGAAAAAGTCTTTTTTTATACAACTGAGAATTGGGGAAGACAGGATTTCAAGATTTTTAAAATTTTTTCATGCTAATACAAGATATCATTTTGACACCTCAGAAATTTGAAGCTTCCTACTTCTTCTCCTGCTTCCCTCAGCAGGAAAAAGACTATAATGGCTGAAAACTGGCTTTCATCCCACCTGTGCAGCCCAGAGGAGATGGGCACTCTCAAAGTAGTTAAAGGGGGCAGAAGTTCTCTCTGCCCAGGAGTGGGACTCCCTGCTGTAACCAGATGAGCATCGGATGCCCTGTAGTTTTGGTCAATGTAAAAATTGCCTTGCAGAAGCTAAATGAGCACCTGCTGATTCTTAAAGGGGTTCTTGGTACTTTAAAAATATTTTAATGGTTGGACTCAATGATCTTAGAGGTCTTTTCCAATGCAAATTATTCTATCATTGTGCTTCAGACAGATCTGACTTCCAGAGGGCTGGGCAAAAAGCCAGCCACAACCTGGGTTTTCATCCCTGGAGCCATGAAGAGCTCCTGAGGAGGGATCCCAGGAGTGGCCATCTCTTTGGTAAAGGAAGCAGCTTTTATGTGGTTTCACATAGGCTACTCTCCTAGTCAGCTTCTCTGAAGTGGCGACAAGCTGGGGAAATAATGATGTTTAAATGCATCCATGAGCCTGTGGCTCTCCTGATCCCTGTGACTTTGGTACAAACTCAGAAATACACCTGGGAATCTGTAAGGAGACCACAGAGAAGATAATTTTGTCCTGTACCCTTCCTTCTCATGCTGCCAAATACCTGAGACTACTACTGAAAGCATTAACACAATTACTCTCTTTGTGGATATGCAATACTAAAATGGTGCAGACTTTAATCTTTTTCCCAGTTCCAACTGACCTTCAGTATCAAAAAAAATCTTACACTTTCTCAGTGCCAGTCAGTGTTTAGTCAACATGCAAGGACATCATGTCTAAGTACTATTGCTGTTTGATAGTGCTGCTGTTTACCCTGCCTGGATGTGTAGGACTGGGAGCATGTCTCTCCCCACTTCTTTCTGCCCCTATTCTCCATAAGCAACCAAAAGGATTCACAAATAAGACATTTGCAGCCTCATATTCTACTTCTCTGCTATGGAGAACCTTCAAACAAATTAACAGGCAAGGCAGCACACAGAGGAGTGTAAGTGTCTGCATTTCTCAAAGACTAATCAAGGATTTCTCTGAGAATGTTGAAGTTTTTGTGTAAATGAGTGAAAGCAGTATTCCTACTACAAGTGACAGATGCTTTCTTTACAGTGACAGTTTGGGCTTAGCAGACTGTGGTGTGAGGAATCATTGCCATGTTGTGCAATAATACTTGATTTTCCATAGGCTTATTGCTACCATGAAATCCTGTTTTCCAGCAGGTAATTACACATTTGCTAACAGCCAGTTATTCTTACCAAGACTGTTGAATGACATCGCTTGGCCAAAGGAGCCGACACATATTTGCTGTGGTGTTGTTGTACTTGGTGAAAGGTACCAGTTTGCTGTAGATTGGGTATGGTGACATGATAATAAAGGACACACACCAGGTCGCAGCAATCACTCTCAGGGCGTGAGATTTTGTCTGCCAGACCCTGGACTGCAGTGGTTTGCAAATGGCACTGTATCTCTCCAAAGATATGGCAACCAGGTTGAAGGTAGAGACACTTACAGAGACACCTAGGCATATCAAATAAAGAAAAAGTTATGCTCTTGTTTTAAAAGTTATGTTATGTTCAAATGGTCCTGCCAGCTTGCTGTATGCATACAAAAATTTAAAAATATAGCAAACTCTTTATAAGCAAAAGGATTTATAAACACTAGTCTGATTAAGTCAGTGAAGAATGTGTGGGCAGTGGGTCTGGGTCTCCAGACTGCTCCAGACTGATATTCCTGCTCTGCACTTCTCTTGCTGCAAAAGTCCAAGAAAAAATACACTGTCAAATCATAAAATTCTGGTAACAGGGAAAGAAGACAATTTTACTCTCAACTATTCTCTTCACTACTGTGGTTTGTTCACTAATTGCACTGAAATTCAAACAAAGCATTTGAAATCAGTTAATTACTCTCTTAACACAGATGTTCACAGTCCCTTTTTTATTGTTTTAATTTTTATGAGTGTCCTGCTTGACTTGTGATCTGATTTTCTCATTCAAGAGAGCTAAATCTATTACAACTTTTTAATTAGATGCTAATGGAGTTACAAACAAGGAGAAACGAAGTCATGAAGCAGAATCTTTGTCCTTTGAGTACCCTGCATTTCTTCTGTTCATATTTTTAAAAATATAGAGGGTTGTCTGTGTTTCTGTCATTGAGGTGCCCAGGTTCACCCCTGTAAAATTATCAATATTTCTTCTTAACTTTGCCACACATTTTTCTTTCAGTGAATGAGCTTTTATTTGTCTTTGTGAATATGTGTCAGACTATCAAATGCCAATATTGTTATGGTTTGCTTTACAGAAATAATCTGTAATTGAAAATTTGTCTTTCTACATCTTAAAATGAAAAATTGAGGACAGTTGGTGCAACAGTTGTCAGTTTCTGTTTGTCAGGTGATGCCTCTGTTACATGGACATTTAGTGGGAAATCCTGTCTTTCTGACTCTTAAAATAAAACAGCTTCATAATGAGAAACTTTATGCTGGTCTATTTCACTGGATTTTTTATAAAGTAATTTACACTGTGTGCAATAAGAGGAAGATGACAATGGTTCAGCAATGTTTTAGGGTATTTTTGCCAGCAATTCACTATAATTGTTTAAACATGGCCTTTAGTTTTATTGGTTTTATCTACAAAAAGATGTTGATTTCCCATTCGCACACTTTAGGTGTGTACTTTCACATTACATCAAAGTTCTCAAGGGCATGGGTTGAAAGGGGACCTGCGGTTTCTAAAATCAACTAAGGGTCTCCCAAAGCAGCAAAAACTTTACATAATGTTCTCCTTTCTTCTTTTTCTTTTTCAGTTTGGTTTTGTTTTGTTTATTTGGGGTTTTTTGGTTAAGAAACAAGCAATGCCGAGGAAATATTAAAGTGAGACAAAAAATCACTGACACACATAGATAACCCAGACATTTCGAAGCTCCTAGATCCTAGCTCCACAACCAAAAGGAGTATGGCAAGGTACAAAAAGCAATGCTTATTAAAGTCAGACTCTAAAATCCATATCTGTGTTTTATGGTCTTCTGGTGACCTCTGATCACACCTGGTCTGTCCGCAAAGAGTACTTGCTCCAACTTCCAGCTCTGCAAATTACACCTGCTTTGGCCTATTTCTCTTTTCTTTTTTAGGTATCACTACTGCCAAAAATCTATGGGTAAAATCTGCCCTTACTGAGAGTGTACAAGCCCATAATTTCTGGTGGGTGATCTGAACACTGATAAGAATCTTGTCAGTGATGGACTAAGCAAGAGCATGTTCTGGGTTTCTCATTAAAGTTCGATCATGCAACATCTTCACATCCAGCAAAATACTTCTGTATGTCATTAAAGTTGTGTGTATGCCTCTGTGTTTTGCTGGATCAGACCAAGGACACCAGAACCATGAAGATTTGCACAACAAAGTTGTTTCTTCGTAATACTGGTAACTTCAATGGTGGTTGGAAACAATCAGCCTCTTATAGATCTTTAAATACCTTTTCACCTGTCTCATTAGTCAATCTTCAAAATAAGCATAAACTTCCCAGACTTACCCATGAAATAAGTGGCAGTTTTGCAAACAGCACTTCCAAAAATAAAATCTTTTAGCAGGTTGGGAATGAGGGTGAAAGGCATGCAGAAAAGGCAGAGCATCAGGTCGCTGACTGCTAGTGACAGCAGAAATGTGTTGGTGACTGTTCTCATCCGCTTGTTTCTTATCAGCACCGTAATCACCAGAACATTCCCCAAAATGCTGAGCAGAAATATCAAGCAATACAGCAGAATCCGTATTATCTGATGCAAATCTGAAAATTGTCACAAGAAAAGATCAGTTACACAGTATTCAACTCAGATCAATATTATATATTTCAACCTTTAATCAGAAGGTAAAAGCCTTTCTATATTCAATTTTATGAAGGTTTATGTCTTTACAACAACACAAAATCAGTGAAACTGCTGTAATTCTTAAATGTATTGTGATCTACCTAAATTGCATAGCATTAATCTACAATATAAGCAATACAATGTACATTTGGAGAGTCAAATACAACTTCTTAAAGCATGTGCTTCTCATGCTACTGACTGTGCACCACAACTCACCATGGGAGATCCTATTTTATGCAGAAGTAAGAAAAGATCAAGCAATCAAATGACATTTTAATATATGGAATTTTTTTCAGCTTTGGAGTGCTATGATTTCATATTAAATCACTTTCATAGATGGTATCAGATCTGATCACTTCATTATTTTGAATTGAATAAAAATCATGCTTCTCCAAGTTCTTAGCAGAGATGTTTGCATTTTGTGCTCCAAAGTGCTACTGTTTTAGTGTTCCATTATATCCAAATTTTTTCCTAGTTCAATTTTGAACTTGGAAAACCAACATATACTAAATTTTTTGCTGCCTGTTTCTCATACTAACTTAAAAGCAAGCAGTTGATTTTGCACTCTCAGAGAAAATGCCTTGCATAGCTCTTTCTTTCTTTCTATTGTATCTCTGCATCCAGCTAGAACTAAAACTGCCTGGAAAAAATCAATTTTCCATACATACCTTTAGAAGGATAAGGTGCATCATCCACACAGAAAAAAGTGTCATTTTCCAAGATGATATCGCAGAGGAAATCAGTAATGTTGGTAGCATTCCCAAGGAAGCTGCTAGCATCAATTATTTCCATTCTTCAGTATCCACAGGTTAGCTTCGATGAAGAAGGTGGGTTTGTAACTATCTGCCCATGCTTTCAGTAAGCAAATGATTTCTGAATGAAGTCTTCAGAAGAAATACAAGAGAGGCAGCTGTGCAAGGAAGCTGTTCTGACTCTCCAGCAGGAGCACCCAGCACACAGAGTCCTGTTCTGGCTGAACAAGATTTATTCCAGAGGCACACACAGCCGTTCAGAAAAGCAAAGCGTGTGTGCACATACACACTCACATGTATGCACACACACACAGATCCCCCAGGGTACTTTTTAGATCCACCCTCTTCTGTTACTGCACTACTGTTGGGATTATAAACAGGCTAGAAAAAGATTACAGCATTAACCCCTTGCAAGATTGCTTCTACTCATGTCTCTGCAATATTTCTCAGAGTCAGCCTGTTAGGTCACAGCCTATAAATGAGACCCAACGAGTGAGGAGAGTGATAAATCTCTCTCTCAATTAACATTTAAAATGGTAAGAGTTGCTTAATAAAAGGGCAGAGAAGAGAAAAACACAGTGAAGATTTTGCATTCCTTACAAGGAAATGATTTTTGTCTTCATATTTTTCAGAGTAAACTGAAGATAGGGTAGACTCAGAAAAATAAAAGCAGCTACATTTATCTCAATTGGCAAAGTGCTAGTTTCCTATGAAAGTGCCGTATGTGCCTGATCCAAACCCCAGAAAATCAATAGAAAAACTCACTAATTTCACTTAGTGGATCAAATCTTATGAAAGTATATTAGAATTGCCAGTTAATATAAGCAGAAGCCTATACATTTCCTCTGTGCAAGAACTTGACAAACTTGATAGACCTGATAAATCGTGGTACATTAGTTACACACCAGTGGAAAACACAAAGATCTTCATGGCTTAGAAGTTCTGCTTTTTTAACAAACAACATCCTCACTGGTGTTTTCACAAAGTCATGGGCTTTTACTTTCCAATATATAGCTTGTTTATGGCCAGAAATGCAAATTAATATTAGAAATTAATCTCTACTATAACTAAATGAAAAACTAATTTCACATTTTAAATCCCTTTTACTTAAAAGCAGAGCAGTAACAGGTTCTTTATAACAAATCCTGACCCCTCAAAGCTGATATACACAGACTGGAAAGCCTGGCTTTCTCTTCCAGTCTTGCCAGCTTTGCTTTATAGTATGATTAATGGTAATAGGTATGTAGGAAGGTAGATTGAAAAGTTAGGTTGAAAGTTCTAATTTCTCAATTATCCTTTGTACCTCTGGGAGTCCTGGATGCAGCTGGCCATCAGTGGCCCACACCACTGCATGATCCCACTGACCACCTTGCTCTCAGGGTGTGAGAGGCTGGCCAGGGCTGTGATTAACACTGGGAAGCCAGTGCAGGTTTCTCGTATCAGTCTCAAAGATATGTGGGACAGGGTGAAGGGCCAGTTTCCCCAGGACAGCAGGAGCCCCTCACTGAGCCCCAGCCCAAGGCATGGGCCCACTTCAGCGTCAAGATATGCTTGCTAAGCACATGCAAGATGGGTGAAGCCAATGAGGCCAGCAGCCATGGCTGGAGGCTTCACAGAGTCGGCAAAAAGGCAAACTGACCCAGGCTGCACTGGACACGCTTGCCTTGTGTGCTGTGCAGTCAGCAAAGGAGCTGGATCACAGCGGTAGCAGACAGCAGGTGCAGCACAGGCTTGAAGAGCTGAGGGATAAGTACTGAGCCATGACTAACTCCAGAAGGTACTAATTTCAACCAAAAGCAAGAGCAGAATGTGTGAGGGAATGATATTCTGTGCAAATCCCAGCAACTATGGAGTTAGTGTTTAAAACAAAGTGGATCACCTTGTTCACATACTCAGGACTCCAAATGTATAAGATGCAGCTTTCCTCTACAAATTTGTCCAGAGATTTTTATCTGTTATAGACCTCATCGGTTTTCCTTCTCTGAATGCCAGGCTTACAGATTGGCTCACAATTTCAAGGGTTTAGTTCCCCTGGAGTCCTTTTCAAACATTGGCATCACATTTACACAATTTTTTTCCCCTGGCAACGATGTAGTTCTAAACAATAGATTGCACATCATAGTTAATAATTTTACTATTTCCTTTAGAAGTTCTGGATGGATACCATCTGGTCCTGGGCTGAGCTTGATTCAGCATCTGCTTGTTAAATTGCCAGAGTAAATGAGGAAGAATTTGCTATGAACTCTTGACTCCCATTTTGGAGTGGATTTCTGCATGAAACGTATTGAGATCAAAGAGTTTTGTTTTTCTAGGCTTTTATTTTGCATAGATTTACTCAAATGTACAGCCAATAGTCCTCATGTTTTAACAGTTCTGAGTTGCCTTTATAATATAATTTCTCTCCACTACATATAGCTAACTGCTTGATAGATCACTCTCCATGCAGATCAGTATCATCTCATTGTCTCCCTGCAAGTTTCAGGAGAGATAAAGAAGGAGGCTTTAACAAAATGCTTGCTCATTGCAGATGTAATTTTTTCATTTAGGAGAAACAAAGACCCGAGTGTCTGTCCACTTGTACTTAATCATGCATTATTTGGGATGTTGAAAGTTTTAGGCAAGAATTTCTCTGGAGCTCTCTGTTTTATTAGCAACACTGATTAATTAATAAAATTGGTGTTTGATTAAGAAATAATTTAGGTGTCTTAATATGACTGTGTTGATAGTTTGGACAAAAGTATACCAAAATATTTTTCCCTATATTTGAAGGAGGCTTGCTAATCCATGATAACAAAAAAATCTGCCTCTTTTAATTCTAGTCTTAATCCTTTTCTCCCCTGTGATGTCATATACTGAACACACTGCCCTTGCAGCCAAAACAGTTGGTGTGCTCTGCCATTTCCTGCTATCTATATGTATCTTTTCTCATCCAAAACTAAACCACATCAATTTACAGTTACCTTATTTTTTTCTGAAGAATACTCTGTTCTGTTTTTTCATTAATTTGACAGAGATCTTAACTTAAATAGAAAATCCACTTGTAAAATGATGAATTTGGAAAAGCATATCTGTATCTGGTGTTAAATTTACAAATAGATTTAGGTTTCTTACCAGGTCTTTTTTGTCCTGACAAGTGAAATTAAATAAAACAATTAGAAAAAACATATATGGAAAGTCATGGTCTACTTCTGTTCAGATCATACTGATTTGAACTAAATAATATAAGGATGAAATTTACTTCCGAGCACCTTGTTGTGCTATCAGTGATTTCTGAAATGCCATTCACCAACCACAGATGGGATCAAAGGCAAACAGGAGCTCCTGCTGCCCCTGCAGTGCTTCTGCAAAAGTTACGTATTACATGGCATGTTGCTTAATTAATCTCTGGAAGGTCTTCAATAATGAAATTCTTGTATTTAGGTCACACTGTTATCAAGACACATCTCGAGGTATCTTTTAAATTGTTTGGAGGTGACCACTTTTCATTGTTTTGAAGTGCAAATTCATAGTGTTTGAACCTCCTGGATATTTGCAGTACCATCGACCTGACCTACCTGTGAGATGCAACACAGCTGGTCCTGATGCCTTCATGGGCCTCCAGGCAGCCTGTCCTACCACCTTCCTCAGAAGAGAGGAAATGAGACCTCCCAGGTGATGGCTGTGAGTTCTGTACAGTGTTCAAGGCTCTCTGATGAATGGGATGAATAAAGCATATTATCTCTGTAAATCCTCAGGTACAATTTCATAATCATGGTAAAGTTTCTATGTGCTTCCAGGGTGCAAAAGGGATTTCTGCTCCAGAGATTTCTATGCAAGTTCTGTCTACAATTTAGGGAAACTGCTTCAAAGAAATATGTATAAATCATTTGTCCAGTGTAACATAAGTTCTCATAACAATCCTTCTGACGCCCTGTGATATTACTGAAGTCTGGGATGAGTCATGTTCCACTCATTCTGCCCAAATGGTTCACCATGCATGCTGCTACTCATGTTGGCACTTCTCAGACTGTCACTGAGCTCGGCTGCATCTCCTCTCCCCACACATCTAACCCTCTAACTATTAAAAATTGAGGGCAGAAGTTACATCAATGCTCTCTGAACAACTAAAGCTGATCTTTTCCTTTTTGTGTCTTATCCTAACAGATTCATAAGTGCTATGAGGAATGAATACACACCCATGAAAGAGGAACACAGATATTTTTAAAAGGTGTTTGTTTCTTTTGCAGGCTATACATGATGTTGTACAACCCTTTTTGTCCCTTAATTTGCTAGAAAAACACCGTTCAGGATTTAAGCTAGAGATGCAAGTGAATAGCCCTGCATACCCTTATGCTGTGGGTATATTATGTGCTAGATCTCCATGCCAAGTAAACTACACCAACACTTGGCCCGGGAAATCACTTTTTTTAAATTATAATAACATCATCAAATGTTGGTACTGTTAATGTTCTCCTTTGAGCAAACCTTTGCGTATTAGACCAACATCAGTCAAAGTCAAAATCCATCACATGTTCTAAGGGACTGGTCATCTGAGACTTTTCTGAGGTACAGTCATGGCATGGTTTGTAAAAAACAGATAAAAGAGAAGGGATTGCCACCAGAAACAACCCCAATAGTTTATAATGTCAGAAACAAAATGGTACAACTGTTCTTGACAGCACTCAACTCCCTAGCAAAGCTCAAAACAGCAACAGGCTGCTAAATGAAGCCCCACCTGCAACAACTGAGAACTGTAGTCTTTGATTTTAAGATTTCAGTTAGGCACATAATAAAGAGTCACAACTATTTTACCACAAGAGATTTTCATTAGCATATCTCACAGAGGTATATTGATGAAATTAGTTATGTTAACTGCAGCTGCTATGAGTTTCAATTTAAAGATGAAAAAACAAAGCAAGTATTTGGCACAGGCCACTTCGTGGGAGAGTGGAAGACTTGGGAAAAGCAAGGAAGTCTTTTCAAACTGCTGCTGTCTGATACTTTGCTCTCAAAAGAAGCCACGCTATCCTCATGATGTTAAGATCAAATGGATTTCCACATTTCCACAGAATTAGATAAAGAGATGTTAGTTTCACAACACCAACTAAGTAATTTAGAGAGTGGCTGTGCAATTAGCAGGGAGGAAATGGAGAAGGACAGCTGATGTATTACTGGGTGAATTGGTACCAGCATGTCTGAAGCCAGGGCTTCAGCTTGTGTGTCTTACTATGTACAGAGAGAAATTAGTTTGTGTTACATAGCATCTCATCTAACATCAACATTTTTAGAGGAGTATCAGTGTCTGTTGATAATAAATTCCCTTAAGGTAATACTACTGAACTTTGTTTACTGACATCTGAGTTCCCAAGAGTCATCTAATCCTTGTTTTAAGGGAACACAAGATAGGGGTATCAAGAGAGGCATTGTCTCTATTAGACAAATACTGAAAATTACACTTACATAAAATGAATAATTTTAATCAGCAATAGTCATTCTTTAAAGTTTCAGTTTTTTATAGGAAACATAAACTTCCTGTGACCAGTCATCTGATTTGACATAAATCTGCACAAGTCTGCACTAGAACATACAATTAATAATATTTCGATGAATCCTCTGTTATTCAGTACCAAAGAGGGGTACATATGCTCAGATTTTAAAGAGTGACTAACTGGCTAAACCTCTTCTCAAAAACTGATATCTGAGTATGCATTTTAGTCATTTGAAACAATTCAAACCATGAACTGAGGGTAAAGAGCAAAATTTTAGAAGATATTGCAAAATGTCTCTCCACTAGAAGACCTATCATTACTACTGGTACAACACAGACAGCTACTGTACTCCATAAAACCCTGTCAGCAAAGCCCACAAGGAAACAACACTCCTTGAAAGTATGTAACCAAAGTAGGATTTTTATCTAATAAATAGAAAAGCAAAAGATTGTGGGATGTCTAGAATTTTGCTGGTTTCCCTTTGTCATGATTTTGCATGGAAGGGTAATCAGACAGCAAGATGACAGGTCGTCCCCTTCAAATTATGGGCTTATATAATGAAAGTAGGATTTCACATCAGGCTCATGGCCTGCGTTCTATTGTACACAATTAAGTATTTTATTGTTTGACTCTTGTTGTCTTACTGTGATAATCTCCAGGCCAGTTTTTTCAGTTAAATGGAACTATGCTAGCTGACACTTTGGACTAATTATTGAACACAATAAGAGGAGGTACAGGGAGACCGTCAGGAGCAATGACAATTTACCCCACCTGAAGTTTTCTTCCAGGTCTTAATTTCTGGGATGTTTAGCTTTATTTGTAAATTAGCTAAATGCTCTTTGCATTTTGGACTTTGATTGGTATCATGCCATCCAATAACTGTATGTAGAAAGTTGTCAGTTATAATTTTCTGAGAAACTGGGGGAGGCAGGTCAAGTCCATAGTGACAAAAAATACTCTAATTTATTTCAATTATTGTGCTAAGCAGTCCTGGAAGTATTTGATTTCAAAATTTCAATTTCAAAACACTATTAAAATACTGAAACACTAAAAATAATACTTTCCAGAGTTCCAGCACAAATGAGCTGTTAAATGATGGTATTGTTGGCCTTACTTGCCAGGCTTTTGTCTATATAATCCTTAAGAAAATATATTCTGAGGAACAATTGCCATAGTTAGTTTGGACTATTTGCTCATGTTTATACGTTATTACATAGTGCAGGGAGTTAATGTGACTGAAAGTATGTAAGTTTTAAATTAATTTTCATTGTTTAGTCTTTGCTTACATTACAAAACTCTTTTAAATCTGCCAAGAAGTCTCAACTCTCAAAAGAAGGGAGAAACAAAACTCCAAGGACAAACTCAACTCTGAATTCTCAACACTCACTTTTTGACAAAGTCAGATTCAGTCAAGCTGCTGTGGTGTGTCCAAATATCCAGGGTTTATAAATTAAGCATATCAGAAGTTGGATCTCTTGGATGTAATCCTTGTATATAGAAAAGTTACGTGCCACACTCTTGGGTTTTTTTAAATGAACATTTGAAAATTTGCAGTATATTAACTGCAATTAACTGGGTGATTTTTTTCTAATATTTTTTGTGTGTGTGCCTGAAGTCATTATCTCATATTTGCAATTTCATGCCATTCTGGTTTGGCCCTTTCTGGAACCAACTGCTGTGGTGCTAAGTGTGCTCTGTACAGAAAAGCAGTGCAAAAGAGCCACAGATCATACTCACATTCTGCCTACTGTGTCTCTTCTTGGATACTTTACCTCTTCACAATGTTCTCCTTTTATTCTAATGCATCCATTTTGCAATCCTACAACGTGGGAAGAGTGAATAAATTGAAGTAAGAAAGGTATTTCTGATGAGATAATGACAAAAGATCAGTACCATTTTGTGTTTTGTTTTTACAAGCTTTGCTGACTCAAGTTCCTGGAGCAAGTAAAGGGTTTTTAAAATATTCTAAGCAATATGCTAGTTAAATACTCCCAGTTTACACTGTCGCCCACTCTAGTCTTAAACCCAGTGGTACTTAAAGTATAATCCTGCTCAAACCATAGTCTAACAGTGATCTTATCTCTTTAATTTCAATTTGCATTTCTGTTAGAAAGTTAGAATTGCCAGCTGCGATTTTATACTTTGTAGAGACAGACCTCCCCAAAGTCTTCACTTAATCCTCAAAGACTGTTCATGAATGTTCTTAGGAGTCAATGGGAATGCTCTGGAGAAAAAAAAAAAAAAAAAGAAAAAAAAAGAAAAAAAAAATTTACTATTTCATTAGCTGTTAAACTGAGCCATTTCATACCAGAATATCTTTTTCACAAGACCTTATAAAGAGAAGGCTAAAAATTTTAAAATGGATTCTGTGAGAAATATTCAAATAAATTCTAAAAAATCAGATAATGATATAAATTGGTAAATAAGCTTTCATCTTCTGTTTCAAGAGGAGTAGATGATAGGTCACATACAATATTATCCAACCTAAAATAACAGGAAACTGTTATTCCTGTAGTCTGAAGTGTTACTAAATAGCCAAGGCCTTACAGATTTAACACTGTTTGAGAAGAAACTGGCAGTACAACTTGATAGTTTTTGATGAAATCCAGCTTAATTATCAAGAAGGCAATAAATTTCATTTCCCTTAATAGTCTAGGGGAATGAGAAAAAACCCCAGGATTTTTCCTTGTTTACACTTTTCCCATCACCCTGACATGGTGGCTCATTTAGTTCATGACATGATAACAACTTCTTCTGCTCCTTCTTCAGTGCATCCTCATGAGTGGTTCTTTACTTATTGCTCATCCTATTTCTGTGTAGTTTTCTCCTGCTTTAGGCCAACTTAACCAAAACTGTGAATTGGAAAATGGCATCTTAAGTTTGGAGTGTTCATCCCTTAGACAACCCAACTGAGCTGGGTTCAGAACTTCCAACTGGTGTTATTTCCAGTTCTAAGGAGGAAACAAATGGTTAAGTCTCAAAGACTTGTGCCCCTCAGATAAGATTATGAAAGCTAGTAGTGTCTATTTTAAATATTTGTCCCATCCATATTCTTGCTGCAAACCTCACAGATATATCTGGAAACAGAAAAGCAACCCTACATTTTAAAAGTAGCTTCCTTAGAAGAGTCAGTGTCATGAAGTTGTGTCAGGGGAGCTTTAAGTTGGATATCAGGAAGAGGTTCTTCACCGAGGGAGGTTGGGCACTGGAACAGGCTCCCCAGGGAAGTGGCACAGCACCAGTCTGGCAGAGTTCAAGGAAGCATTTGGACAACAGTCCCAGGCACAAGGTGTGACTCTTGGGGATTGTGCTGTGCAGGGTCTGGAGCTGATGATCCTGAGGTCCCTTCCAACTCAGGATATTCTATGCTTCTGTGACGGTCTCATGCTGTTATCTCCCTGTATGCCAATACATACGTGGGGATCGAGCTTATGTATCACACCTTTGATCTAAAATTTCATTATGCTGCTTCTGTTATTAGCCTAATTTTGTCAAAATGAAAAGCCCTTCTGCTGTTGAACAACTCCAATAAGGTACTTTGATTCCATATTTTAGGTTGATGCTATACATTATCCAAAAAGAATCCACCCAGCTCTACTCTCTGAGAGTACAAGCCTCAATTCAGTTTCAGATAAAGACCAGGAAATACGTGTATTTATTTAAGCTCAGAGCACATTTTATCCCATCTGCTCTGGAAAATGTGACCTTTGCTTAACAGTGGGTAGGAATGTTGGATACAGGGCTCCTTCCTATGAAGAACAAAAGTGATCAATGATAAATTGCACTGCTATATGACCACTTACTCATATTAATGACTGATAGTCTCAGACAGGCTGTACAGTTTTTGGTTTATCAGTTTCATACCTTGTCTCTTTACTTTTTTCTTTTGCAATAAATACAATTTATTTCAACCCTTCCTGAGCCCTTCAGCACATTCACTTTTGTGAATGTTTTCTAATTTTCCTTCCTGGTCTTTCTGGGAGCATGCTGCAATATAGATTGTAAGAGTCAAGCCTGTATCCTGTAATTAACAAAATAATACAATTTTTTAGGTACTACCTCTGTCCTTTTTTTGATTTAGCAAATTTGTTGTGCATTTGAAAGATTTCTTTACAGACCTCTAAACAGTGATGCAAAACAGAAAACCTAACTGCATTTTTATATTTAAAATTTTTGGTTTCAATGTGCAGAGCTTCATCTGAAATCAAATCATTTGGGTTTGTTTGTGCTCCCTAGAGCTGTGTATAATATTTTGGTGTCATTTTTCCTTTAAGCAGATCCGTATATTAATTTGTATGTTTTGGGTTAGTGAAAGCAGGGTAGTCTGCTACTCAATGGCTCTGAATTCAGTCTTCAGAGCTGTGCTTCACATATGTGTGCTCTTCCATCCCACTGTTCCACCCTTTTTTGGGTGAATTTTTGAGCATGTTGTTATAATGAACATATTTCCACAGTAAAAGTTTGATCATATAGTTATGCTTCATATATGCACAACAATTCCTGTAATAGACAGTATTAATAATCAATGTTTCAGACAATTTTCTGCAATAATGTATTCCTGTATATGAACAGAGAAACAGTCGAAATTTAGAAATTAGGGTTCAGTTTTACATTTTGACTTAATCTCTTTTGAACTAATACAGGGCAACTGCAACTGTTTCAACATAGGATTCTTTAGGCCCCCACTTATGGCCCGAAATGTGTCAGAGAAGATTCTTTTCCATAGTTGGTGATGATATTTAATCAGTGCCCGGTGCTCCCTTTCCATCATACATGGCATTTATTTGTCCATGCAGGGAAAGGAAAGCATCACCACTGGAGAAAAAAACTATGAGAAACTAATGAAGCTTTGCCTGCTGTCTTCTACTCATCCAATATTTCCTTTTTGTCCCGGCTGTCTTTCCAACAGAGCAGACATAAAGTTAAGGAAGCGGAAATCAAGGTAAAGGATATGTGAAAAATCCTTGTAATAGAAGTAAAAATCTCCCTGACCAAAACTAGATTGTTTTTTTGAACAGTTACAGTAGCTGGTAAACCATAACCATTACAAAAACCCTTCAAGAGTTTCTAGTTCCTTTTGGTTTATTCTTCACTTTTGATTATTCTATTTGAAAATTTATCAAACAAGGAAATGAAACAATGCAATAAACCTTCACATAAAAAAAAAGACAGAGAAGAGAAAGGATTAATCAACTTTGTCATCAAACCTTAATCAGAAGAATAGAACGCACTCAAGAAGAGATCCTTGTTCTGTCAAACTGAAGTTTATGATTACCTCTTAATGATTAAGGAGAAGGCAGCTATGATCTAGACACTACATAATGTATCCAAGGTGGTCTGCTGGTTGTTGAAGACTTGCAACACGCACTGATATGACTGTGTAGTAAATTGTGTATATTCCAGGCAGTGAACAGACGTATAACAGGCTACCTTAAAACATTTATTACATTTTCCACAGGAGACGAAATTCCCCTACTGCAATCAGTAGGGTATAGCATCAAGAAGCTATTTCAGTGGAGTAATGCTCAATATTGTGTAACAAATAAACAGAAAATGAAAGCGTTTGATATTTTTCAAAAGTAGATATTAAAACATCACCACACATATGTTTTTAGATATTTCATAGCATCATAGAAAGGACTGGGCTGGAAGAAACCTTAAAGATCTAGTTCCAAACCCCCCCTCCAAGGGCAGGGATGCCACCCACTAGATCAGATTGCTCCTATATTTAAAAAGAGCATACTTCTTTTGACAGACAGGACCTAAGTCCTGCTTGTATTTACATCACATAGACTCACTGGAGTCAATGGGTTTGAAAAGAACATAGAATCTCACCCTAGCACACCCACACATCAGTGAACTCTGACATGGAGATGTTAACTAAGAATCCACTGAGACAGTTCTTTTTACTGCTTTTCTCCCTTATAGACCAATTGGTTAAATTCTGCAAAAACCTTAAAAGAAATAGCTAAAGTAAGCTGCTATGTGTGACCTGAGAAAATGCTTGTTCATGAATGCTGAATCATGTCTTTTAAAAGGTTTGGCTAAGTACAATAATTGTATAAATTTTCCAACAGACTTGCTCTCAGGTGAATATACAATTTAAAGAAACAAAATATACATGTCATATGTGAAGTGCATAAACTACTCAGTGTATCAACTGTATTTGTGATTCAGCATGTGTTTCTCTTCAGTGTGTACCTACATCATCTTCATTTCTGCCTTAAGTCCATGGAATCCTACATTGGCATAATTATATCTTCATGCATGCAAGTGCACACATGGGATTTTACCAACCAGACAATACAGAATATGACTGCTAAAACCCATGTCACTTGACTAATAATAGAACACATGAAAAATGGACTAAATCTAATAACACTAGAATAACTAGGGACTGTGTGCATGTTAGTTTTGCTACATATCCGATAACTCAGTTCCAGCTATGACTCAGAAATGCTACAAAAAAGTACCACTAATAGATATTATGACCCGAAATATATGGTCCTCTCTAGAGAGGCTTATACTATCTAAAGCCAAGGTTTGGTAGGAAAGTACCTAAAATCAAGAGCTGGAGCAACATGAAACTCCTAAGACTAGACTGACATCACTGGTAGTCTAAGTCTAGCTCTCAAGTTCAGCCACATATTAGGGAAAATATATTACTTCCCATGGACAACATTCTGCAATAAGAGATGTTTTCTGCTCTGATAAGTGAAGATACACCATCTAAACTTCCTACATTCTTCAGATTGCATCAGTGGTATTGGGGCAAAAAAAAAAAATCTCATTACTCCACAGGAACTGATTATTTTGAAGAAAGTATTGAAACTTGTCAAAATACACACTGTCACTTTTTGGTAATTTGAATAAAGTTTGAAAGTCAGAAGGGTGAGTCACTGGCAGATCTTTCTTCTTTTGTCATACATCTGTTATCAGCTCCAAACAATATATCATGATTCAGACTGCACAAGGAAACCAGTGGATATTATAAAGAGGAGCTTGCAGGATTGGCCCATAATAGAGATTAAAGTTTAATATACATTTGTCTAATACAAAGAGTGAGCACACTGAATAAGAGACTGAATATTATGTTCTCTGAAAGTACCTGCTTGGATGAGAAATCTATTGGAACTTGACACTTTAGTTCACAGGTGAAATTCTGATAATGGCTTGAAATGGAGGACTGGGGTAATGGATTTTAAGCCCTCATGAATTAAAATGGTTCCAAGTGGAGAAAGAAGAAATGACATTTTGTACAGGAGTAGCTCTTTAGATGAAAAAAAACACTAACCAACTACACAAAAAGTCCAATTTATCTGAGTGGGGATAAAAGTACCCTGTCTGAAGAAAGGTGGATTTGGAGGTTTGCGGGGGTAAGGGAGGATGTGTGTGGCTTTTGTTTGAGTTTGTTAGGATTTTTTCCTCTAATGTCTTATCCTTTTGTTTTGGCAGAAAATAGAAAGTTGTTGGGTTGGGTTGCAGGGTTTTTTTCATTTTGATTTGGTTTTGGTTTTTTGGTTTTTTTCCTTAAACCTGGGTTTCTGTGGCACTTGGCTGATTTGAGACAGTGCCATCCTTACACCTGACCCAGACTGCCACTGGGGTTTGCCCACACTGTTATCCTCCTGGTAGTGTCTCCTGTAGCACAAAGAAAAAAAGGGAATAACTTAGAGAGCTACACAGCATTTATGATGCATTATCAGGCTGAATGCAATATGTAGCTCTCCCTGGATAGCATTAACCCCCTTGGCACTCAGGGTGCAAAGGAAAGGGAAGCAGCTCACCCACAGCAGTAAGTCCCAGTGATTGCACACTTAGTCCTATTCTGCACCACACCTTGCTCCCTCTTCCTGCAACACTGAGTGCAGGAAAGCACCCACCCTCAGCACAGGTAACGGGGCAGCGCCCCCACTCCAGCCCCTCTGCACCCCTGTTCCCCCAGCAGAGACAGCAGCCCTAAGAGGAGACTTCATGACTTGGCATCTCTCAAAGCCACAGAATGAAAGGTGAAGGTGGGATCAGGGCAGCCTGGGTGTTGTGAATGGCTGAGGCAGAGTGTCTTAGGAGCAGCTGACTGGAAGTGCTGGGATTTTGTTGACTGCTGGGATTTTGTGATTGGGACTGTTGGGATTTTATTGACCTTGCTGGTATTTTGTTGTCTTCCCTCACCCATTATCTGTCACACAACACCAGTGCCTCCTTTGGTGACACCCGCAGACAGCCTAGTTTGATATTAGGTCAACTACCATATTGCATGGAAAAAACCAAGCTGACTGACTATGTGATTTCTACTTTCTGTTTCCAGATTCTCGGTGCTTTCCAGACCTGTTGTGGCAGATTAATAAAAGACACTTGGGATACCAGTATCAATACAGTTAAGTGAAGTAACTTGACACGAAACACAGTAAACTAAGGTATAACGCTGTAGAGCACTGCAGTGGAATGGAGGAGGAATACAAAGGGAAGACAACTGGTGTTCAAGGGTGTAAGACTGAGACACTGAGAAGGAAAGACCAACAACCCAAAATAGAAAAATGATGACATCTACACCAGACCTCCTAATAAAACCAACAAGCTACCTCTGGTATGTGGTACTGGACATCATAAAACCACTCTATGCTGACTGTACTGCAGTTGCTTACTTGCAATTTAAAAGTAAATCATGATGAAAAAGCTGTAATTGTCAAAAACTTATCACAGGAACCAAGTTAAACAAGTTGTGTGATAGGCTAAAGCATTAGTTGGGATTTCTGCCAATGCCTGTTATTTAAGTGATACTTTCTAATAAAGATCCTGTATTTCTCAAGCTGCTATGCAGTACTCTCCTTGTAAGGAAACAAAAAAGAAGCACACTTAAGCATGAGATTTCTTAACTAGATATGGTAGGGATACACAAGAAGCTGTTAACAGCCCTTGGTAAGATTCTGTAGATTATCTCTTTATATTGCCCTACTTTTAAGCTTGGACTGGCATTTACAAGAAGTAAGTTTTCCTACCCATTCTGGAGATGTAACTGACCAAAGCGAAATGCAGTGGAAGGAAACCAGGCTGGAAACAGCCTAAAAAACCAGGGAATGAAGTCTGACAGATAGGCAGAGGGTAATAAAGGCAACCTCGGAGCAAGATATTATTCTGGAAATGCAGGAAATTATTCACCTGCAGCTGACATTAATTTTTTGTCCTGTTTTCTTGACCTGTCAGGATGGCTTTTGCAGACCTGCAAAGTCTTATGCATTGCACAAGAAAGTCACCTGACGTATGGTTTCCCCATACTCCCCAGGAGCAGGGGAACACACACTTCTAACCAGGAAGGTGTTGTGGCTTCTGTCCCACTCCATGACCTGCTCTGTGGCCAAATGTGGTGCCTGCAGATCACATGGAAAGCAGCCACAGATCGTGTTGTGCTACCAGCAGGAATGCACCCAGCCCCTGAGTCCTCACATATCAAGCTGCCCTGACAAATAACACACTCACCAAACAACATATGCCTCCCATCCCTGTGGCAGTCCACAGGTTTGCTCAAAAACTGGAAAGGAAAACGCTGCTGAGGACTGTGCCAGGCAAGGAGGGAGGGTTTTCTCTCACACTTGCAGTTGAGATGTGAAACTGCACTTCAGCTATTGACCTGCAGAGCTTATGGTCATGCTCCAGTTTTCTGCATGTGCTTTCCTTAGCAGGTGAAGTTCCCACACAAACAAATGATCCTCATTTAAAAAATCCAAAAAACAACAACAACAAAAACCCAAACAAACAAACAAACAAAACAAAAAACAAAACAAAAAAACCCCCCAAAACCCCCCCAAACAAACGAAAATGAGGTGAGGTACTCTCTGTATGGAACATTTCGCAGACTTTTTTATGAACTAGCACAGAAAGTTATTACACTTTGTATGCTTGTTCAGTTGGGAATGTAGACAAAAATATCACTAACTCTCTCAATACACAGGGAAAAAAATGTGTCCACTGCTACGCCTAACATCACACATGCATGTAAAAAAAGAAGTGACAGAAAACCTGATGTAAATCAGAATAGATATTCAAGGCACTGGTAGGCAACTGGCAGGCTTCATTTCCCCATGCTCTCCATGAACTGAGAAGCAACCTCTCCTCAGTATTTTGATTAGCATAAGTGACTTTTTCAGGTTTCTTTACAGTTCATTAAAGACCTTCATCTCTGACCTTCTGTTAGTACTCTTCTTTAAACTTCATTTTATCCAGAAATGCTCACAGATAAGTCAAAACTGGTTGCAAACAAATTAGTTCAGGTGCATTTTTTATACCTATTATAGCAGTTGTTTTTTCTATTGATGTAACTGATGACATCTATAATTTCCTCATATCTGTCACTCCCAACAGCGAAAAACTTACTCCTGATGTTTCAGAATCTTGAAACGTTCTTTGTTTTACAGAGGTCATCCTCAGAGCTGAAGATGGGTCCTAACGCTTTAGAGGTCAACGATCGGCTTTTCCATGTTACCTCCTCTCTTGGTTTATTTCTTAATCCTTCTGGGACTTTAAAAATGTGCATTTTGACTTAGTAAACTAGTTTATTAAGTAAAAATTTGATGACATGGTTCTGTTAGTGATGCACACAGGAGTAGATTTTCCCAGAGAGGACAAACAGATGCGAGTTCCTGGCAGGCACATGGCGCCGGGCTGTGCACACAGTGCCACACACCCGCTGGGCTCCAAGCAGGACCGTGCCGGCCCCCGGCACCGAGCATGGACCAACGCCTCACCACACCGAGCAGACGAGGAAAAATACCCCAAAAATGCTAGAAAACTTCGCATCAATACGGGCCGACTTGTATCCCTCGAGAAGCACACAGAAACGTGTCTTCGGGCTGGACAGACCGGTCCATGAGGAGGTATCAGCCCAGGACCCCGGGCACCGCAGCAGCCGAATCGCTGCGCTGGCACCAGGACCCCTCATCTCTTTCCCTTCCTTCCTTTCTGTGCTTATATAGGAGGTCAGGGCAATACAATTTCCGGTAATTTTCTAATAAAACTTTCTGATTGTTTGCGAGCCCTCTGACTTTCGTCGCCCCTTTCGCCCGGGAGCACCTACGGCCCCTGGGGCTCCCTTCCCCTTCAGGGCGGGGCGGCGGCGCCGCGGAACCTTTCCGTGCGGCGCCGCTTCCCGCCCGGACGCAGCCGCAGGCCGGCGCCGCTGCCGCCGTTGCCGGGTAACGCGGCGGTGCGGCGGCGAAGGCGGCCCGGCCGCGCAGGGGCCGCGATGCTGGACCCGGACCGCGGGCTATCCCTCACCATCGCCAGGGTCGTGCAGCGCCTGCAGGGCTCCAGCCTCCACTCACAGCTGGAGCGACAGGCCCGGGTGAGCCCTGACCTGCCGCTGTGCCCCCACGCACGCCTCCCTTCCGCGCTGCCCCTCCCCGGCGCTTTGTTCCCGGCCGTCGCCCCCGGCCCGGGTGGCCTGCTCGTGGGCAGGGGGTCCGGGGTCCCCCGGCGCCCCTCGTCCCTTCCCTCTTTTCCTCCTTGTCCCGCTCCTCTCCCTCCTCGGCGGGGCCGGAGAGCGGCGTGTTTGGTTTCTAGAGCCGTGTTTGTTGTGTTTCCCCTTGGGACCCAAGGATTTCGCAGTGAATATGAAGACTATCCGTCTGAAATCTCGCTGCTTCAAATATAGGTCCTGAAACGAATTGCTTTTTTAATCTTTAATTTGGAGAGCTTTAAATTCCACCCACCCTCCCTCGCTCCCTTAGTGTCCCTGAGAAAATGAGGATTTGGTGAAAGGAAGTGAAAATAAATGAAAAAAATACACATGGAAGTAAATTTTAGTAGCTGGGATAACAGTTGCTTTTTTTTTTTTTAATATTTAATAACTTATCTGCACTTGGAGCCAGATTTTCATATTTCAGCTGAATTTAATTTAGGATGTTTCAGATTAAAATTGCAGCAATTTTCGTGATCATAATAACCTAGTCATGGTGCTGTAGCAAATATTGTGCATTACTGAAATATTTTGGATTGGGTTTTATAACATCTTGTGCTTTTGGTTTTGGGGGTTTTTTTCAAACACTGCTTAAAATTATACAGGTTGGGGGTTTTTGTTTGTTTGGTTTGGTTTGGTTTTTTTTAGGATACCATGTCCATTATTTGTCCATTAATTTTGTTGCATTTTTAAATGAAACATGATTTTCCTCTTTGAATGTCCCTGAAGCTTTCTATAACAAGTGACATCACTGTCACATTGCCTGGTTTTTGTTTGTTTTGTATTTAAATGTACTGATTTGGTCTCTAAATGCTTTTATAAATGTGTGTCTGCCTTGCTTCTGTTGACAGGGCTTTCTAAATATTTGAATAAGCCAGTGTACATGACTTGAAGGGGGCTGGAATTATGAAGGAGTGCAGAGGCTGGGTTCTGCTAAATGTTGGGAAATTGAGTGTCCTGAAAAACCTGACAGGAGGAGTGGAGAGTCGGACCTTGTCCTCAAACCAGGCAGTGAACAGGGCTCTGTTCTAACCACTCTGCTCCTGTTTCTAACAAACCCGAATGCACTCCCTTCCACGGGATTCTTTCATCCCTGTCTCTGGCAGGGCCTGATTTCAGTCAGTTGATTCTTTGCATGGGTTTTTTGAGACAGGAGGAAGCTTGGTGTCCTCAGGACTTGGCTGGGTGTTTAGAAGGTGCTAAACTGGGTGGGTGGCTTTGGTTTGGTGGAGCCATTTTGTGCAGGTGGGCACTGAGAACGTGAGCAGTGCCCTCCCAAGGTGGTGTTTGGAGTCTGAAAGGGCAGTGAGGTGCCCAAATCCCTGCTGGACACAAGAATGGATCTGCTGTGATGGCTTTGCAGGGTACTGTTTTACAGATTTCTTGGAGAAGAAAAAGAAGTGTTTGTATAGGTCATGATCATTCTAGTCGTATGAAATGCTAAGGGGAAAGAAAAACACAGCAACAAATATTCAAGCTGATTCTTAGAGTTGTGTTTGAAGGGTTTATAATAGCAGGTTGAATCAGAGCTATAGTTTAGTGTAGTGATCTGAAAGTTTATAGATACATCAACAATGGGATTTCTCACTCGTATGAATTATCTCTTGGAGATTGCAGTTTAAATTAGTAGGGCCAAATGTACACTGTGTTTGCCAGGAATCTGTGTGTTCTTGATAGAGGAGACTTTTTTATTGACCTTGCACGCATTTATGTTCTTTCATGTACAGAAGACTTGCTTTGTTTATAAAGCTTGGACAGTCATGTTAGTGCTGTACCATGCAGTTGCAGGGGCCCCTCAGTCAGTGGCTGGTCTCCTGTCCATCCCTGAGCAGCTGTACAGAATTCTGAAAGTTTCTGAATTTTGCTTCACTCTGTATTAAGCTAATGCTTGATATTCCTCCCACTGCGTGGGGTATTGCTGGAGTTGCACTGTCAAATAGGAAATCTTTGCTGTTGCTGTGCATCACTCCTGAACTCCAGTTTATTGGTGGCATGTGATGGAACTTTTTGTCTGCTGGTTGACAATGCTTGGTCTGCACAAGCTGTGATTTTGAAGGGTGGTCCCTTTTTTAGGGGATTTTAAACTATTTTGGGAGATGCACACTGTATTTTGAGAAGTCTTTGAAATCAGTGCATCAGAATGAAACTTACTTTTGTTTTGGATATTTATACTGCAGTTATACTTCACAAATATTCTTCACCTCTTAGTGTAGAAAATGATGTTGATATTTGTTCCTCAAAAATATTTACTGTCTCTGAAAATATTACAGTCAAAATGGATCCTAAGGTCCATTATAATATTGCCTGAAATTTTGAGAGAACACGCAGTCTCACAAACACTATTTTAGCTATTAGAAAAGCTACGTTTTGTAAATTTGTGTCTTCTTTTATTTTCTAGGAAAGAGAACTCAGAATGAACAGTTTCATTGATGAGTTAATAGAATTTTGGGGAAAACACAATATCCTGACATTATTTGTGAGTGGTGATAGAGTAGCCCTGTGGTTATGAACTGATCAAACCAGTGCTTTGCTTGGCTGTCACTGGGAGCCTGAGCTAGTGTCAAGGGCTGTGATACACAATCTCTTTGAAATAACTTTGGCATGGGCATCAAATGATTTGCTGTCACAGCTTGACCTCTGGGGATACCAAGACAATCACATTTTTATCACAAGGATTGAAGTAGAGGTAGTGTCATTTAAGTGATGAGTGAATAAGTAAATAAATGGTAGGTTGATTTTTGTAGGTTGATTTTTGATATATTGATATATTACTGCAGTTAATAGGAGAGATTAATGTGGGTAAGAGTTCTAATGTGCCTATGACTTTGGAATTTCTTCTGAGCATACTTTGTAGTGTGTTTGAAAGGAAAGAGTAACAGTGACAAAGAGCCAAAATATTAGCTAGTAACTTTTCAACAGGTAGAATTGCTGCTGGCATTAGTGGGGTAGCAGAGGAGAGACCTCATTTTCTGGGCACAACTTGACTGTGCAAGTTTGTAATCAAATTTGCTTGGTTTTGTCTTAACTTTTTGCTTCCCTTTCTGAATTGTAAATGTTTTTAAGGTGGAGATTAGAGGTGTTTAGAAAAACTAAAACATGGACATCTCAAGGACAAAATGCAGTTTTAAAACAAATTATTTTGTGAAATCTTGCTAAAATTCTGCTCTAGGGAAAATCTTTGTCAGTGAACAGACAATAAAAATGAAACTGTTCAGAGACATGAAAAAGTGCTGCCTTTTTAGCACATTTTCACTTGCACCCAATTCAGAAACTTCATTTTTCATGATCTTTGAAAACCTTTGAGTTAGGCTTTATTAATCAGTTGGGATGAATCAATCTTAATTTTTGCCCCATGCAAACCTCTAATAGAAATCAGTCTAACTCAGAGTTGCCCAGAACCTCTAGTCACCAGGGGCAAATGACAAAGTTTAAAAAATACCCAACAAAACCAACCAACAAACAAAAGCTTCAGTAGTTTATTCCTAAAGAACTTTTCTAAAACAGGAGGTGACAATAAAATGAAAGGTTCTACATGAAAGATAAAGGTTCTAAATTATGTTTTAAATGAAACAAGAAAGACTCACAGTGCAAGATGTTTCTCGTAGGTATGGCTGGAATGGGACAACCCGAGGGGAACTTGTAACAACGCATGGTAAGGGCTGTTAGAGTAGGCTAAAAGGGGTAATGTAGGTGTAAAAATCAGGCCTGATATCCTATCCCACCCCACTGTAGCAATTCAGTTTGGGAGTGAGAATACATTGGTGGAGGTACCTGAAGGTACGAAGAGGGGTGGAGAGGAGATGTCATGGTCAGAAACACTGTCCAGGGGAGGGGAGTCTGCCACTATTCTTTGAGCAGACCTGTGATAGAACCAGAAGGCTTTAAAGACAGTGTTGATCAAAGGGAGAGGTAAGGACCTTTACAAGACTTCAGATGGAGCAAAGGAGGAGGGGACTTGCTTTGGGAACGCCAGGAACATTGGAGGTGGAGTAGTGCCTGAGTGTGCTTCTAAAGAAAGTGGAGGTAAATAAGTTTAGAATAATTTATGTGGAGTGAATGGTTTGCAAGATGTCTCAGCATATTGTTTTCATTGTATTTTTCACCAGTTAAAAAAAACCAGCAGAAATTGATACCAATCTCAACTTATATAAAAGATCAAATTAAGAAGGAGAATGTTTCTGTACAATGTCGCATTTATTTAATAAAAATTAGCAAACAAATGCAGGCTCATGAGTCATCATGGATAATTAATGGTTCACTTTCATGCATTGTATTTGGCAAAGGATTTACTATGCCTGCTGATAGAGCTTGTGCCTTTGTTTTAAGTGGCTCAGCAGTAATATTTGCATTATAGTGAATTTGAAATTGAATGCAGTTGAGCATGTGTTGAGCAGATGATGGACTTCAGAAGCAATGCAAGCTTGATTGGCAGAGTAGTACTTTTTTGGTAATGTGGATTCTGGTTTTTGCCTTGTGTGTGTATTTTATTTTCAGCACTAATTTTATATTCAAAACCTAGAAAATTTATTAAACATTAAAATTACATCATTAAAATATATTCTTGTATCTTGTAATACAGCATAATATTTGAAACTGTTTACTTCCATATGAGGCTGATTGAAGCTCTCTGTATCTGCGAGGTTATTTTTACTTGTATAAGAAAGTTCACAATACTTTTTCTCTTTTTGTAGTTCATGTAGAAATGTAGAAAGGTTGGAAAACTGTCATTGTAATCAGAGTTTCACACTTACTGAAATTAGTTTTCTTAGGCTCAGAATGATTCTTCTTTATGTTACAGAAATGTACGACCCAAACTAAAATCTCTCCCATGAAGTTGCAGGGGTTTAAGTTTTTAGTGAATGTTTATGTTGAAATTGTGGTGGTTGTGCTTGAAGTGGATTTTACCAAGTCAGCTTGGTCCTGATAAAGTCCAGTTATGGTAGAATGAAGTACATAAAGAAAGCTGAATATTTATTAGCTTTCATTGAATTTAATTCTTCTAAAGATGGGTTATATTTGGGGATTCTGTTTTATTGTCATTTGGGAAATAATAGCAATAAAGCTGAAAAACATTGTGCACTTGTGCAAAAACATACTGAACAGTAATAAGTGCTTTGAAAGGGTACATGTTTATCTAAACAAAAAAGGCTTTGAAGAGAAATTATGGTGGATAGCCTGTAAAAATATTAGGACTGTGTAAAGTTATTTGCAGAGCTGTTTGCAACAGGATAAAAATATGTGTTCACCTGATGCGATTCCACATTTCAGTATAGTTGCATCACTTCTCTGCAGTGTTTATTCTTGTTGAGAAAAGAAATAGTTTAACACAGGAGTTATGCTGGAACACTTTGTTCTGTCAAGCCTCCTCTTAGTAGTATGTTGCTGGTCCTGTAGTTATTTTCCTACACTTCTTTGAGTGCTGTGATTGATGGATCATCTCGTGCATGATCAGTGCTGCCCCAGTCATGATCACTGAATGCCACTTTCAAATTTAGATGCTAATTTGCAAATAGGTTGAGCTCTGTGTTCAGTTCCTGTGTGAATCAATTTCCTATTTCCATCAATTTTATTATTTTACTGTTGTGTTATCCTTTTGCTTCCTTTCAGCCACATCAGTGTTGAGTGTCTGGATTTTCTTCCATCTTAGCATCCAGGTACAGAGAGAGTACATTTGGAGTATCACTTCTCATGGTGACTGCCCAGATCTCAGCAGGATACCTTGCCAAAGTCAAAGATGTACGCACAAGATTGTTAGTGGTACCTTAGGCACCGGCAAATTTGGCAAAATTTTAAAGGTCCCTGAACCACCCTACTGTTCTGTACTGCTGAAGAATGGGGGGTGCAAAGAAATGCTGTAATGATAGCTTGTTTTATGAAGGAATGTGGAAGGGACAGATGTGTCTTGATTCACAGGAAGCTGACCAAGACTTTAGAGGAACATAGACATCCCACACCTGGACTTTGGTGCCCCTATCCATAAGATTGTGCACAATGCTAGTTTTATAGGGAAAAGCTGTTAGGCATTAACACTTACTAAAAATAATTTGTTATTTCTTGCTGAAATGTTTGACTTTCATCCCTATTTCCTTTCAGGGCTCTATATTGCCCTGACTCAGCCTCTGAATATTTGACTTTTTCCCTGTTCTAGCTGTCAGCCTTTGCTTTCATGGATTGTTCCCCTGTATTGCTCACTCTCTTATTACCCTGCATGTTATAGTCTCCTTATAGTAACAGATAGTGTTTTTCTTATAGGAGTAAGATACTCTTTCATCAAAATGTGTGTGTTGAAATTGGTAGTTCTACCTGAGTGTTTGCTGTTTTTTGATAATGCACGGAATTAATTCAGTTCATGAGTACAAATCTCATCAATGTGGTGTTTTCTCCCAATAAATCTTAGGCAGGCATTTTTATCTATGTAAAGTTGTAGTAATGCATTTTTATATAAATAAAATTTTGTCAACATATTTTTTTTACTCTACAAAAAAATCACAGGGAAAAAAATGCAAATGAGACTTAGTCAGTATGTTGTACCAAGCAGTTTAAAACAAACCAACCCCACCTAAATAGAAGAAATACCTAAATGTGTTTTCCAACATGGTACAACACAGAAATAAGTTAGATCAGTTAATCCAAAGGAAAAACAAGATTATGTGCGACACCTGGACTAGCAATTTTGGAACATCAGCTCTGTTAAGTCCCCTTGATTCCTCAATTTAGTTCCCATAAACACCCATATGAATTCTAAAGAGGTAACATACTGTTAACTTACAGCAAAACAGTTCTGAAGAGAGTTCCTTTCACTTACCAAAAGGAGTATTTTCCCTTGTTCTGCTATACGGAGCTAGAATATGGTCTGTGGTAGAGCTGGCTGCAGCTGCCAGCTGAACTGTTTGCCACATTCTCAAGTATCTAATTTCTGATTTGAAAACTGATCAGCAATCCAGTGGGCAATGAGTCCCTAACAGTTTCTGTGGCTCTCTTGTTCTGCTTAGCACTTAGGAATGTGTTGATTGTAGTACACAAATAAACAAAAGGGAGAGTGTAAATGGGGGGAGGCTTTTGCAACTGAACTCTGAATTGGTAAAAGTGGAGGCAAAAGTGCCCCCATAATTTGTGGGGGGGAATTTTCACATTTCTTATGTGAGAATTTGTCTCAGTATAGCTTTTTTTAGTGAAGGAAAAGGACACAGGAAAGGTGCTAAAGATAGATGTTTTGATAAACTAAAGATTAGCCTAAGAATATTGTCTGCATCAGGGCTAGGAATAATGAAGTAATATCTGACTGAATACATGGGCATGAAGAGGAAAGGGTAACCAGTTCAAGTTGATGCACTGATGTAATCCTTAGGGAGAATTTTCCCTAATGTGCTGTCCTGTTTCGTTTTTGGCTGCCTTTCTGCTGCATACAGGAGAGCCACTGGATTTTATGTTCTGCAGCTGGGGAACAGGCTCTGTTGGGAACAGCAGTTTAAAAGAAAGACCTCTGTTGTTCTTTTGGCCTGACAGGGAAAATGGGAAGTAGTCTATGGACTGAACTCCTTAGCGCCTTCTAATGTGATATGCTGTATCAATTTCCAAAATTTCCAGGAATCTCCAAAAAAACCGCCTGTTGTTGTCAATAGGAGTGTCAGATATTCCTTAATAAGTTAGGAGCTCACAGGTGTGTGAACAGCAGATCATTAAAACACTGTTCTGATTGCACTTATATAATTTCTTGTGCTGCTTCCAGTGTCAAGACAATTAACCCATTTTGTAGCAGATTGTACAGAGCTTTCTTTTCTTTGTGTGATTTATCATCTGTCAATGAATTGTATTTGTGAGGGGATTTTTTTGCATATCTAAAAAGTGTGCCGGACCTGACTGGTAAACACCCCATGAACCTTGAGATTAGAATTAGCCATTT